>JBBPRB010000104.1:0-26842 GCA_038092815.1 Hortiboletus rubellus
TAGGGTGTGTGAACTTTTTAAAACTCAGACATACTATTTATATGTATATATTTGTGTGTACTGACAAACAATGGCAAATATTATATGATTTGACTAAGATCCTGGCCTTGAGTTCAAAAGTGAAAAAACCCTTTCCATGACATTGCTGTCTTGTAATGGTCATATATCCGCACCCTGTGAACCAAATCACGTGACATAGGGGATGATCTTGTAGCCAAGAGTATGTACTATTTATAACTCCACCAAAGCTAAGCGTGATTCCCACGCTGTTTGGTGGTGTGCTTCGCACACCACCATCAGGGTTAGTATGGAAAGGGTTTTTGGAGTCACTGTAGTAGTAGGCACAGTAATGAACATGTATTCAAGTATCCGAAAATCTATGTAATGTGCACGGAACATATTACAGAAGTAACGTGTACCGAACGGTTCAGAGGATGGAACTCATCATGGGACTCAGGCGGGGAGAATGTACAGATTGATCTCATTCTCGTAACTAACAGAAATTACCGGCCATGTCCACATCTTGTCGATAACTTCAATGAACTACGTAGATCGTGACTAAAAGAAGAAACAATGTCCTCCAACAAAACACCCGGCACCGGTCCCAGACGAACCCTGTAACATTCGTCATGAAAGCAGGTTCTGAATCATGCCAATAGTCGTGCTTACCTATCTGCGTTTGCGGCGTTTACGTTTCTTGCTGGACGAGTTGCTAGTTTGAGCTGCTGAACCATCACATGACGCTGATATTTGCAGTGGAGGGTGAGGGGTAGACCGACTGACCAACTGCCCAGACTCAGATGGCAGATCATCGCTCTTCCGTTTCGTATCGTCTTTCGGGTCCCCTCGTCACCACATGCAACAACGCGAATACGCGGTTTTGAACAGTGCACGCTGCATATCGAGAAGCAGTGACAGCCAGTCGACAGGGAACCTCATACTCTCGCATGCGGCCCAAGCATAGGCGGTCCTTGTGGAGTCAACGTGGAGTGTCTGCATAGTGTCTGCGATCCGAGAAAGCAAGCGGCGCGTTGCCTGGTCGAGTATAGCATTCACTGAGTCCATCTCCAAGTTGGGGAATAATGTCTAGATAATATCAATGATCAGCGATAATCATAAATGTAGAATCATGGTGGACATACCCCTTGTGCACATAGTGATCCCTTCCCAGAGAAGTCGAACTGGCCATTGTCTTCTCGAAGGAAACAGTGAAACGTGATCGACTTGATTTCGGCCCAGCACACGTCTTCGACGACTACTGGTGCTAGTGGGGCAGCATTTGCAGAGATGAGTTGTTCAAAGGCTGCGTATGATAGAACTGGGCAGGAACGAAGAGGATGGTCGGTGGGCGGAAAATGGCGCACCTTCTCCCGGATCGATACCATGAAGGCGAAATCCAACTCGGGGGCCATCCTAGCCACAGAAGCCAGCTGGTGCCTCATCAATGACACACCTGAGCTAAATCCAACCTCTCCAACCCATAAGGGAACCGAAGGACTTCTAGAATTGCAACGCGAACACAGGTCGAGGTGAAAGTCGGGGATAATGAGGTTATTTGCTGCATCATCTTCAATCGCGAGGTTGGTGTGTACTTCCATGGTAACATCGTCATCATCGTCCAATGAGAGTCTTGAGAGCATTTTGTTGACATGCTTGGAGAAATGGCGAATAGGAGCTTCGTGGATGGCATAGGGAGCCATGGCAATGAGTTGATGGGAATTGGAGAGGTATACAAGCCTAATGGAGCGTGAGCTGAGAATGTGTTGGACAATATTGAATGTAACTCACTTTGCAATGGATCAATAATGTCTATCCTCAGCTGGGAGCGTCAATATGAAGTTGAATTGTTCAGGCGTAACGTTGTCAAAGACCTGTAATAGTGGCAGATGTGATAAAGTGATATATATTACAGTGAGCTACGAACTAGTTTATCAAAGAACGGGGTTTGCAAGAATTCCATGATTGAGAGGCAGCAACCTGTGTCGACAGATTGAACGACTTGAGTCAAGACATGGATTTCTGGATTTCGGTCGTCACTAGGGCCAGGGTCAAGTGTTGGCTTTGCAGCAGGCGGCAGTAGGCGTTCATCAGGTGACGTGGCTCCGTTGATTAGAGTAGTAGGATCAGAGATAGGACATTTGTCTAAGACCTCACATTGTCCTTGCTCAGAGGCCAATGACGTAGTTGGAGTTCCAGGGTTAACAAGTGAAGCTCACCATAAGCTGCTAGATGTTACCCAGTTACTAGCATGGTTTGTCGTATGCATAAAAACGGCGCCACAACAAACAACAGGCAGAACACGAAATGCTCTGCCTGGGGAATGTACAAAGGGCATGGCGTGTTAGGAAACGACCAGATCAAGTTGGACAGTGCTCAGAAATCGGGGGTTATGACAGTGTCCAAGTAGACGCAAGAGTGAGAAGTGACTTACGTCAAACTCTGCAAAGTAAACAGAGTCATACATACAATAGGAATGTCATGAGGTTACCAACAGATCACTGAGAATTGGAGTTTGAGACAGTACAACACTGTTCTGCACAATACTAAAAGAGTTGAACATGATGTGATAACCCTTCCCCTTCCTCTGTCATGATAGCCTTCAACACCTCATTGACTGTGCCACTGTCATGTCCTGGTATTGTAGTGGTGAGAATCTGACTGCTATCCTCATTGCGAAGCATCTCCTGTTGCAACGTTGTCCACCACTTGAGATTTGGGCACTCCTTCTTGAGAGAGAACTTGAGGATTTGTAAAGCTTCCATCAAGATGCTGTTGATCCTGTTGTATTGCCGTGTATCTGTCAGCCCGCTAGAAGAGAATGCTCGTTTGCATGCAACCGAAGAGGACTGGATCAGGAGATAGTCCATGGCCATCCGGAAGATATTTGGATACCGGTCTCATTCCAACTCCCAAAACATGAGGGGATTGGTGTTGGAATGGGCGAGGCTGGAGGTGACGTATGTGTTATATTCTTGATCCATTGACTGCAGCCCTTGTTCCTCTGGTTGGATCATCATGTCAGTGAGCCTGTACCTCGCACCTAGCATCATAAAGGCACAAGGTTGTTCCAGGTAGGTAGATTGGGACAATGCGACAACTTGATTTGGATATTTTGCATGGTATTCTTCCAGCTAAATATATGTTGGGATTTGTAAAACAAGATCTTGATCAGTGGTTGCTCACCTTGCAACAAATGTCTGCCTTGGTGGTCATGATTGCATCTGTCACCCAATGGGACTCCACCCAGGATAATCGGATACATGGGTCGACAACTTCGGAGGACAGAGATTAGATAGCTTGTCAAGATCATGTCGCGGGATGAAACTCACACATGGAGAATAAATAAGCTTTGCTGAGTGTGAGCCGATCATAATAACAATTGCCCCACTCGAGGCCGGGGGTGACGAATGGTGTAAGTTGAGGATGATCGTCCATCGTGCATAATCTCTTCCATTGAGCCAAGAATGTTTCATAAGATGGGACGGCACCCCAAGTAATGGAATATTCTCCCCACACATGCTGCATTGAGCATGGCAAGGGACCTGCGAGATGGCGAAGTCATGTATCAACATCGCAGAGTGTGATGAACTCGTACCCCTAAAACAACTTCCATGTCCTGTAGAACCTCCCAGTGCAGACGTTTGAGCCTATCGTTCACGATCTCGGCATTCTGTGGAGCGTCTAGAAAGTAGTCGACAGCCTACGAATCATAACATTAATGGTTAGCAATATTCACGAATCCATATCTTGTAATAAAACAAGGTCACTCACTTGTTGAAGCACTCGAAAACGGTTGATCATGAAGTATGTGGAGTCCCAACGCGTCTTGATATCACGGAGCAGTTGGACTACCGGCAGCTGGACTACTTGCTTATTGACGTCAAATCACTCGTGCTTGTTTCCTGAGATGATTGCTGCCTGAAAGTTGGAACAGCGCTGACTGGACGAATGAATATTGCACACAACCATTCTCCCATGTCCGATGGGATCGCCACGAACCGCTTTGATGTATTCAGCTTTGTTAATTACCTTTCCTGTTACATCCTTCCATGTTGGTGGACACTCAGTGAAGTCAGCACGTGTGTAGTTGTCAAGCATGTGCTGGACACAAAGGTTGTAGATATGGGGTAAACAGCGGATGCAGCGGTCGACGGGGTCGAAGGTGAATTCTCGTTCATCCAGTAGGATCCTGGAGAGTTCTGACATAGCAGTGTCCATGTTTGAAGCGTTATCCAGGATAAAATGACCAATCTTAGACAATGAAAGTATTCAGCGATGAGCACAATGTGATACAAAGAACGTCTAGTACCTTTTCGAGAGGAATCCTAGCATGGTCGATAAGATGTAAGATCGTTTTGGCAAGGTCAACTCCCGTATGGCTTCCTGGAACCTAGTGGAATGTGATAAGTGCGCACTTGAAATTTAACTTGGACATTCTGGGACCACTCTCCACCTCTTGTCCAATCCAGTGGGCTGTGATAGCGAGATATGGGTCAAGAGATTCGCTTGACCAAATGTCGGCAGTGAACGATATTTCACCTATTGCTCTCTATATGTGGTCATCACTAACAGAAACAAAGACAGAAACACTACTTGCGCACTGAAAGTTCAGCTTGAAGGGCAGAAAACATTGTCCCAAAGGCATCGAGGATGACTTCCTGCATTTTGGTATGGTGAGGGATGTTGGCATCAGTTATGCCCTGTGGACTGCAGTAAAGGAGAAGTTGACAAAACTCTGAGGACTCAATCTTGTTGATAGCCTGAGACATCAACGGGAGTCAGAAGAGAATGGAAGTCCAATAGTGATAGTGTCCACAAACCAGGTCATTAGCAACAAGATAACGTACTATGTAGTCCTTGAGTCCATCAATTGTGAATGGGGGAAGGTTGGCACCAAGTCCTGGTTGCTGTGAGGAAATAATGCCAGTTGGTACATGATTGGAGGGATTGGGAGTAGGAGGAGGGGGCAGAGTGTCTAGCTTGACTCCTGGCTGGGTAAGGACATGCTTGAGAGTTTTGAACATGTAACCAGATATGAACGCAGCCCTGATGGACTTGAGTTTAATGGTCCACCCTTGCTTCTCTGCTTGCTCTAAGTAGAGCAACACATGTCTGACCTTGATATGGTGACGAAGGGGCGTGTTCAAGGTCTTCTGGCTGAAATGATACTGGATGTTGTACGAGTCCCCTCTTGCAACAAATTCAGTCGCAATTGATCTATCCCATGTGGTTTTCTATGAGCAAATACTTATTGATCACCACAAATAGAATCGACTCACTCGCACAGCTTACAGACAGCTTGTTCCGTCTCCTTTCGGAAGAAATGGTCGATGTCAAGTGCCTTGTTAGTGGATGAAGTGTTGGTAGCTAAAGGGTCTGTAATAGTTGGATTCAAGTTGGATCTGTTAGTAGCAAGGGTGTCCGTTGGAGATCTGTCGTTGTCCAAAGGATCCTGAGTAGCTGTAGGGCCCATGCCTGCTACCGCGTTGGCTACTGGACCAGGATTGCGCCTACCAGGTACCTCTAGATCTACGTCTTCCTCCGATATGTCTGAATAATCATAAATGTTGAATTCTTCACCATCATCCGGTTCCCTATACTGAGCAGGTGGACGCTGGTTCCTGCGGGCTCTGGGACCTACTACTGGAGCAAGGTCAGGGATGGTGGGGTCGATGGATGGGCTTGATAGGCCTGGGAGATCAGATGGAGGGGTTGGGACTGGAGCCGCTGAAGGGCCTCAACCTCGATGGCGATGTTGTGACGGTTGCATGGGGAAGAAGAGACTGTTGAGTGTGAATACTGAATGACGCTGTCAGAGACGATTCAGCTGATCCAGGTCAATGGGGGGAAGAAAAAAAAAAAAAAAAAAGAGCCTTTATAAACAGTGACTCAAGGGCACGTGCACAATGACACACTAGATCTCCTGGCTGCTGGTAGGCTTAGGGTCTTGGCAGGTCCCGAGTCCCCGAGTCCCGAGTTCCAAATCCCAAGTCCCTAAGGGTCTGAGCAGCTCGCTGCGATTGCTGCTCAGGAGTTGGGACATATTGCACGGACAAGTAAGAGACAGTGTCTGATTAGCATTCACACCAGCGGCTAGCCGACTTTAAACCAGCTTTGGTAGTTTAGTCGCGTGTAGTCGAACCATTAGTGTATTTCCAACTTGACTTGTTTTGGTTGCGGTTAGTCAGCGATGCGGTTACGGCTAAAACCGGTTAGAGCTGGGAACCACGGCAATGCTAGGGGAAGTCAATGGTGGTCACACTCATAAGGCAGTGGAAAGGTCGCCCGAGCAGTAGATCAAAGTTGGCTTTGGCCAAGATCTGCACCTGAACTATTACTTCGCCCATGCTGAAGTCCAAAGCAAGGTTCTCTGGAATGCCAATGGTGATGTTGACACTTGTATTGGCTGAGGACATCTTCATGGTGTGGTTGGACCTGATCAGCAACCCGAGGTCCTTCCATATCCATTTTGGCATGGCAATGATCTTCAAACCCAAGTCAAGAACACCACAAATGACGCATCTGTTAAAGACCGATCAACTCCTGGTGGAACTCCAGAACTCCAGAGTTGCGTGGACGGATAGGACTTTGGCTTCAGCTTATGTGCTGCGCCCTTGTTGTCGTTCTTGTCCTGTATTTCAGAGCAGAGGGGAATAGAGATGACGGAATGAACAGGAGTTTGTCCAAGTTGATAATCTAGCTACTGTACACGGAGTGTCTAGGAGTTTATATACGGAGGGGAAGTACAGTATTAGTAAACGGATGACTGAGACAGAGAACGGAAGATGAGAAAGCCAGTGCTGTGCTCCGGCAGGACGAATGCCAGAGCTGTGCAAGCACAGGTCAGAGGTATCTAAGAGTCGGAACTATACTATGTATGGAACAAGGAGTATCGTAAGTAAAATGTCAGAAGGGTTTAGTCAGAGGTACAAGAGGTCCGGAGGAACAGAGATGCATATTTACAGAGAACAGACCGGAGATCGCTCCTGAAGGAGTAGAGTTGTGCCTGGAGGCCAGAGTCATGCTAGGGGTTGGCACGGTATATGACAGTATCCCCCTCTTAGGCCCGAACCCCTAAGGGCCATAGGAGGATAATGTGGAGGTGGAGATGGGCGGAGTGAGAAAGTGGAGGTCAGAGTTCAGGAAGGACTATAAAGTCCATGAGGGAGGTCAGATGCTCCTTAATCCACAACCATCACCATGTTCGAAAACGATGACATCACAACCTGGTCTGATGAGCACCTGGCGGAGTGCGCCAAAGATGATGATGAGGTCTGTGATGCAAAGTTCGCCGAGTGGCGGCGGAGAAGGAGGGTGGAGAAGGAGGCATACAAGGCAGAGGAGGCGCATAAAGCGGAGGAGGCATGGAGGGCAGAAGAGGAAGCGGAGGTGTGACGTGTGGTGGAGGCAGAAGCAGAGGAGGCTCCACAGCAACAGGTACATGGTCAGCCGGAGGTCTGAGGGCGTGCAAGCTGACAAAAACAGGCTGAACAGGTGGCTCATCAGCAGCGAGCAGGGGTGGAGAAGAGGAAGGAGAAGGCATGGACAGAGTCGGAGGTGCCGAGGTGCATACGGTGTGAAAACCAGGACTTGGAGTGCAAACTTGGTCGTGGGAAATTGACATCGTGTGTGCCATGTTGGGAGGCCAAGGCCAAGTGCCTGAGGCCAGGAGTGGAGGGGTCGGAGGGGGGACGAAGTGGAGGAGGAAAGCAGAGGAGGAGTCACCGAGGGGTAAGCAGAAGAAAGCACAGACGGAGATGCTAGAGGTGGGCCCGAGTAGGGTGAGGGGGTCGGAGGGAGAGGCAGGGGGTCTTGTGGAGGTCCTTCGGAAAATCTGCAACGTCCTAAGGTCACACAACAAGTGTGTGGACCGCCAAAACCAGCTCCTAGAGAGCTTGATGCAGCTCAAGGAGGAGGAGAAGTACCGGGCGGAGGAAGAACCAGAGGAGGAATACCTCCAGGAGGGTGAGGAAGCGGAGGTGGCCAAGGAGATGGCCGGATTGATGGCAGAGGAGATGGAGGAGGTGTCGGAGGACTATGGGGAGTCGGAGGGGACTGAGGAGGAGTTGGAGGAGTAGGGGGGTTTGTAGATGCAGTAATGTACTTTGTCTCGGAGTTGTTGCAAAATGCAACAGAATTTGTCAAAGTCAGATGAGGGACGAAGCGGAGTAAACCTGATCAAGGCCGGAGTTGGGGAGCGGAGTGAGCCTAATCAAAGGCTGGAGTTGGGGAGCAGAGTCCCAATCCCCCTCTTAAAAGTGGACATCCCAGCGTCCACAGAGGGTAGACTGGGGGAAAGAGTGTGGAGGGTGGTGGCTATAGGAAGGTGATTCCTTGAAGAGATCAGTGTACAAAGCTGAGGCTCCAAGGGGACAACACAAATAACCGGAGGTGCGGAGGGGCGAAGGGAGGCAGGTCACTGGAGAGCACCAGACACAGCTGGGTGCGATGGCAAAAACCGTGTGGGTGGAGAACACAGTAGGTCGGAGGTGGCGAAGTCAGCTGGAGGACAAGGTCTGGAGGCTGTGGAGTAGAGCCCAAAAAGGTGCTGGCAAGCTTATTAGGTGAACGGAACAAAATACTACTTTACCCTACTGCTCAACGGAGCATAAGTGGGCAAGTCAGTGGATTCCTAAACAAGGGATAGAGGCTTCCAACGGAGTTTGACATAGAGATGTCACAGAGTGACTACTGGTTTGGAGGTAATAGGAGGAGGTGAGGGTGTCCAGAGTTCATAAAACAAACCGGAGGGGACAGGAGGAGCACCATCAAGGTGCACAGGGGCCGGAGAGGGGAGATAAGGAGGTTGGGATAGCACCTTCAAGGTGCGGCGGAGTTCAGGGGAAGGGGGATTCACAGCAGTAGCGCTGAGCTAGGAACCTAACAGCACACAATGGATGACAGCGCCCATCCAAAGTGCGGAATGGAGGTGTCTAACTAGGTATTAGAGGACTCGCCATCTGATTCTAGTGGAGACGGGAGGTCAGATTCCTCAGAGGAGGAATCTTCGGAGTTGGAGTTGGAGGGCAAGGAATGTGTTTCTGAGGTGTCAGAATCAGGGGGGTCGGAGATGTCAGGGGCATCGGAGGTGGATGCAGAGCCAGAGGGCGTGATGGACGGAGATGAGGATGGGGGTGACGGAGTGGTGCTGGCTGGCGAATGATGGGTGAGTTCAGACTGGTGCTCCCAATGGCGCGCATCAATGAACTGCACTAGGGTGCGCATGCCCGAGAGGGTGGGGGGTTTGCCAACACGGCAGATCTCATCCTTGATGCAGTCCGGAAGTCCTTGATAGAAGAGGTGCCGGAGTGCACCATCTCCATAGCCTTGGACTTGACAAGCTATGCGGTTGAACTGTACCACATACAGTACTTGTTAACATGTTGCTCATCTGTCATAGATAGATGGCAGAGTTGATGCTCAGCATCACCGACAGGATTGTGGGGACCAAAGTTCATCTGGAGTTCCAGGACGAACTCTTGATAATGGTCCATCCACAGGGGGCGGAGTTCGGAGGGGTCGGAGGTCAGGAGGTCAGGCTCAAACCATTCCAAGGCCATACCAGAGAGGTATGACTGGGCGAAAACGACCTTGGCTCAGTCAGATCGGATGGCCTTTGGACAGTCCTGGAAGCAAAGCTCACATTGCACCAAGAAGGCGCAGAGCTTGCGGGGGTCGGAGCCATCGAACTGGTCCGGAGCACGAACCTTGGTTCTCTGACCGGAGGTGGGGTTGGAGGGAGTGCAGCCAGTGGACTTGGCTAAGTCCCTGACTGCACAGGTAAGGAGGGTGAGGACGTCGCCTGGAGCGGGACTTCAGCTTCAGCTTATGTGCTGTGCCCTTGCTGTCGTTCTTGTCCTGTATTTCGGAGCAGAGGGGAACAGAGATGACAGAATGAACAGGAGTCTGTCCAAGTTGATAATCTAGCTACTGTACACGGAGTGTTTAGGAGTTTATATATGGAGGGGAAGTATAGTATTAGTAAACAGATGACTGAGACGGAAAATGGAAGATAAGAAAGCCAGTGCTGCGCTCTGGCAGGACGAATGCCGGAGCTGTGTGAGCACAGGTTGGAGGTATCTAAGAGTCGGAACTATACTATGTACAGAACAAGGAGTATCATAAGTAAAATGTCAGAAGAGTTTAGTCAGAGGTACAAGAGGTCCGGAGGAACAGAGATGCATATTTACAGAGAACAGACCAGAGATCGCTCCTGAAGGAGCGGAGTTGTGCCTGGAGGCCAGAGTTGTGCTAGGGGTTGGCACAGTATATGACAGCATCCTGTACTCCCAATCTTTGCTTCTACTACTATCTTCTTTCTTGATAAGATCAGTAAAAACACTGAGGAAACGCTTACCAGACAACCAATCTTATCTCCACGGATAGTAAACCTAAAGCAAGGTGAAGAGAGTACTCTTCCCTGGTTGAGTTGGTACTAGAAACAAGTATCAATCTCGTAGAAAGGGGTTGACTATCAGGCACATGGTTCGTTCGTCAATCATCAATGAGGTTGAGGGTGATTTGGGTTCAGTAATACGTTGAGGATCTGGGTTTCTGTTGGGGTGGTGTACGAAATATACTACTGTTAGTTGGGGAATGATCTAGACAACTCTCAAGTTGCTAGAAGATACTCAATAGCAACTAGGGTTACTTCCCTAAGATGCGCTCTCAATGACTTCCAATTAGCTCCTATCGATTAGGAATACTTAATTGGGTATTTAGCGTAAACACGCCTTACTCTCACTACTGATTCACACACATCTCTTAGTCACACAGAACAGTCTTTCCTAAACTGATTCTATTATGCACTAAGGAGTTGGCAATCAGCTTCAAATGCTCTGCTCGACCCTTTTCCAAGGTACTAATAAACTATTAGGTCTCTCTACTAGCTGGGGATCTATTCACTTTAGTTGCACACTCTGGAGTTTTCTCCCTAAAGGTGTCCTAACTGTCCCTATCCTAAGGGATGCAATATACTCCTAACTTGGGTCTAAGTAGTTCTATTTATAGCGTGGAAACTTCTCTCCACAGCCTCTCTGTTTGTTTGTAGAGGGGTGCACTTGTGAGCACTCGTTGGTTGGGATTTACTCAAGTAGGAACCTTTTTCTTAAAAGAGAGAACCTTCCAAATGGGGCTGAATCGCGCTCCTTATCTAGTAATTTACATGTGGCTACTCATACTGACTCATACTGACTCACTTTGACTCAACCTATCAGGAAATGACTAGCAATTGCTAGAAATAGCCTTTGGCTTGGCAATGACTCATGCTGTGCAGGTCACATGATCATTTTGCCAGTCTAGGGGCAGTGCTTTGCTTGGTCCTCATTTGACTCACTTTGACTCAATATGACTCATTATGACTCATGCTGTGCACAGTCACATGATCTGAGTCAGGTGATTCGCAACTGAGGTCACATGCTCCATTTGCTTCTCTGACACTTGGCTAAGTACTAAAGGGTAAAAGAGATATTAAGAAAATGAGTAGCTATGTAGTTGTAGGTAGTAATAAAAGTATGTTGAGAGAAATCATTTTATTTCTCTGCAACCTGTGAATGAACAGATAAGGGAAAATAGGGGTACATACTAGACACTAGGGTCTATATGTCCCTCAACTAGCTAAGCATTTGGACCGTGGGAATAAGGTGAAAACTCAAATCTCGGGTCAAATGTCTAACATCATATATATAATAACTAAGTATCCGCATCCAAACACTTTGGTGCAGGTCAGCGCATGCAACAAGAACCACTGAAAGCAGAAAAAAAGAATGCGAGCTAGGCACGTCCGCACGGGAGAACGTGTACGAATGTTTACAGCATGCCACGACCGTGAGTGACACGATGCAAGGGAGGCCGCTCAGCGGGTCGGCAAGTCAGTTGGTGAGGGTCACTGACAGTGCGACCCGCAGGGAGGAAGAAAAAACATGGTGTGGGACCATCTGCACAAGAGAATATGAACGTTCGCAAGACACGGTGATCTTGTTCGATCCGCACATGCCATTCTTCGTCCAGCTTGGCCTGCAAGTCTGGTGGAGCGAGCCATCACCCAGGGAAAACCTACCATCATTACCCGTCACGTCCACCTGCTGCCTGGTAGTTATGCTCAAACTCCTTGTTCAACACCAGCCTGAATCTGTGGTGTGTGGGCCATTCTCGTATGGGCCAGACTGCCCCGCGTTGCTCCAATGTTGCAGTCTCTTTGCCCACCCTCCCGAACAGGGTTCGATGACTTTGGATCAGGTGGGTGGCGAGTGTTGATGCCTCGTCGGATGACCATGCTTGGGATTTGTTTTCCTGTCCAAAGAGGCTCTGGCCTGGTGATCGCGGGAGTTCAGACATTGCCATCCCAATCCAAGACCCCAAGGAGGAAATTCTGGGCGTGATGCCAGTCCAGAAACGTGTCTCACAGGATGAATCTATGGATACTGCACAGCGTGTCCTATACGATACTCATACTATAATGTTGGGTTCTTGAAGAGTGTGTTCACTTGTGGTAACACAATCTGTGGAAATTTCCTGCAATGCTTGAAGGTAATGCAAAGTCAAATCACTGACCTGGCAAGGAACCCATGTAATCTGGCTCAACTCAGTCTGGGTTTCTTTCGACTGGTACATGTGCTATGACAGTACCCAGTGTGATGGACAGACCCAGAGTGATGGGCAATAACCCAGGTTTGATGGCGGGATTTCAGCACATGGGTCCAGCAAGTCAGAGTGTGATGTATGGGCACATTGTGGCATACGTTTGGATTTGGATGGTCATGGTCCTGGCTCCAACTAAAGCAAGTGAAGTCCAAGTCGAAATAAGTTGGATTTGATATGAACCCGGGCCAGAGAGAGTTTTCTGGCTGGAAAGGAACACCTGGGACTCCTAGGACATATCAAGTAAGGTGATGGGATTGTTAGAGGAAAGGGAGGTAATGAACATACTAGTACAACTCTGTACGACCAGAGGCACAAGACGGAGACAAGGACGAAGGCGATATGCAGACTGCCAGGAATTTACAAAAGAGATACAAATATACAGTAAACTTTGCACTCTCTCCCACTCAGCTCACTTTACACTCACTTTACACCACCAATCTTTTACTTTATCACCACTTTACAGCTTGTTCCACTCTGCAAGCATACAATGTTAAGTTCTCCCCTTCCACTTTCTTTTTCACTGCCTGCTGAACAACACCACCACCTGCGACTGTCCAACACAACGACTTCCCGATCGGGATGCATTAGGTAAGCCACTCATTGTTGTTCTACCGTTTGATCACTCACTCTCCTTGTCACACGGCATGCAGTAGGAAATACTCAAAAATGCCCTGGTAGGACCGCAAGATTTAGAACCAAACATGTAGCCCTGTGTCCAAGTCTGGTGCGAGCTGAATGACAGCAGCAGTTGAGATCTGGGACGTAGGTCTGTAGGTACTGTACTAGTATTGACAAATAAATTGGCCACCTGATGTCGGACAAATACTTGGTTCCTTGGCACAAACCACCACAGTCCCTCAGGCTGTGACTCCCACTGACGGGCAGGGACCACTTCTGACCATGGGACGAGTGAGAAAGTCTGCAAAAGCTCTACAGCCACCCAAGTCTCCTGAGAAGAGGTCACAGAAGACATGGTCCTCTACCACATCCGAAACAATCAACACTTTACTCAAACATATTAGCCGACTCAAGGAATCTGGGAAGGAAGCTCACTTTCAAGCAAAGAAGACAAGGTGGTGCTATGCTGGCCATGTGAAATGGGGTCAGCAATGGCTTGCAGAACACTTCCATGCTGGGACAGACCCAAATCCACAGCAATCAGCCCCTGGCCTGGGTGTCAGTGGGGGGGAGGATGTGGATGAGGATGAGGATGAGGATGATCCGTACTTGGATCCAGATTTCCCTAACACATTTGACCGCATTCCGAACAAGATGTCTGACAAAACGTTGGCTCTTTTCCTCACATACAAAGGATTTCATCAAAACCTGAGCCAAGAGATGGTGGAAGGTGTATGCGCTGCATTCAAGGACTTGTGGGAGAGCACGTGAGTCGATGCAAGTCACTGCCTTGCAGCCACTGGAGTCTGAAGCTTGCATGCAGCAATGAACACTTACCGTGGGCCATGGCGCTTCAATGACATCAGACAGCGATGGAAGGGAAATCCGGTCAACTTTGCAAAGGTGACAGATATCGTCAGCTCACTGAAGCACAAGGCAAGCTCCGAGGAAGGCGATCTGAAGAACTCACTGCCAATGTCAAAGGACTACATGACCTGAATGCTCAGTTGGTCATGGGAGGTGTGTCCCGAGCTCGAAGAAGCCCTCGAGTGGCTGCAACGCACGTTATCTGGAGAGCTGCTGCCACTCTGTGAGTGCATCAAGAAAAGAACACTCGTTACGCGCCATCTGGAACAGATCACCTTCAGTGCCACAGCATGGACCTTGTGGACCAGGAAAGCTTTTGGTCACCTTTCCTAGGCACGACTGTGGTGTGCTGAGGTCCTCGTATTACAGATGTTTTGAGCTTGTGAAGCTGCGTAGGCAGCATGTCACGATCTTTGATCAGGCCGGTGTGGATCATACATATACTGGCAAAGTATCTTGCTGGCGAAGAGTTGTTATTGAACGACCGTGCAATAGCATTCGAGATCTCCCTCACGAACCACAAGGGGTGGCAGAGGAAGGTTGACAAGGGCTTGATGGACCAGGAGTTCTGCTGTGCGTGACTCATTGTCGACTATTAGCCAGGGCTCTGCTGATGGACAGGATTCCATGCATCGCAGGCAATCGCTACCGCATCTACCCACAAACTGACCTACCAGCCATGGACGCCTTCCTCTGGCTCCTGGTATGGTTAAAGTGGCTCGAGCTCACCCACTACGAGCACACACTTTCACCCAATGATTGCATGTTTCCCGTGATGGGTGCCAATGGTGTCATACATCTGTGTGAACTGCTCTCCCACGACACCGTCCAGAAATGAATCAACAAGTCGGTTGAAGGTGCTGGGATTCCCGGTTCATTTTCAACCCACTGCTTCTATCGTGGAGCAGCTCGGTATCGGTTCATGTTTGCTCCTGTTGGTGAGCGTTGGATGTTGGCAAAGGTGCGCTGGTGGGGGGGATGGGCGGAACAGGAGCACATACATGTTTTGTCTTCTTTTTCTCCCACACTGAACGTACACCTTACCTGACACCTGGACTGTAATCACACAGTGTGACACCCTCATCTGTTACCTCCTTGATGAGCTGTACATGTACGAAAACAACTATAGTGATGCCCTGGCCCTGATCAAGCAGGAAGCTAACCAGTCCCTGGTGGGAGAGGTAGCCCTCATGCAGCCGGTGTCGACTAAGGAGCTGTGGATGGTCCATTTATTCATCACAGGTGACATATGAGCACTCTGAGCAGACGTGTACACCATTGCCAACTCCGTTCAAGTCCTGATGGAAATCGTCGGCGCATCTGCCAACGATGGCCATAAGTGCTGTGCTGCCCGCTTCACCAGCTTCGTGTGTGCTGACACCACTGCTTAGAACCCACTGGCGCCCTCAAACCCGTGGAAATGTGAGCACCCAGACCATTGATGCTCAGGATCCCAGTTCGCAGGACTTCTGCTCCTGTGCACACAACTGCCACCTCACCACTGCCTCCCGCAAGTCGCCGCCAAACTTCCAACCCACTGCGTGCAGCTCAACTCGATGTGTCCAATGCGAGCGACACCCCAACGCCAGGATTGCATATTCCCAATGTCTGCAAGGCAAGATTGGAGGCCTGGAAGGATGTAGTCAAGCATTGGGTCAGCAGTGCATCCAAACTCGGACTGGAAACTCCTTTGAAGGATTGGCCAAAGGAGTGAACCACGGGTGCAAACCGCCGCAAGTTTGCAATGAAACACCACAACCGCTTGATCATTGCAAGAGAATTCGAGGTGTGAGTATCAGTGCACTTTGGGCTCAGTAGCATTGGTGCTGGCAGACCATGTCCTGCTCACTCGAGTTCAACAGATATGACTCAGATGAGGCACAATTTCTCGAAGCCTACCCCACAGCCAAGCGAGGGGTCACCCCGCTCCTCAAGGCCATCAATGAGGTGCAGGTTGTGTGTGGTGAGAGCATCAAGCGCCCGAAGAGATTGCTCGTTCAGTTGCCAAGGAACTCCACCACCGTCTGAAAGTCACCCTCTGACTTTGTCCATGGTCATTGTTGTGGTGCTCCGAGCTTCAACGAGCCTTGGCGGTCTATCTGAAGGTATTCTGGACCCACCCCACTAGTAGTACCAACGTCACGGCGCCGACGACTCACTGGTACACCCACACCGTACATACTGGCAGCGAATATACTAGTATACATATCATCACATGCCTTCCCACACCTATGACGCACTGCATGCACCTAGAACCAGCGCCCCATGTCTTCCAGACCTCTGTACCTTGCCACCCATCGTGCCATGATGCACTCGTCGGCGGTGGCAGACTCTGCACCATACCTTAGTAGTACCAGTTGCTAATGTCTCTCTTTCTCAGTTTCTCGGTGTACCTCATGTATCTCATGTACTATCGCATCGTCATTCAGCAAGTCGAGATCACTCTTACGCTGTCCACTAGCTACACGTCGCTGTCTTCTTTCTAGACAAGACGACGAAGAACCAACCAAAATAGGTGATCCCCAGACAATGTGTCTTGTCTCCACGGGCTAGAACACTTTGCTCAAGGGAAGTACAAGAAGTATACCCTTGGCGGAGTTAGAGGTAATGGATATGATTCTGAGTAGGAGGGGGAATTCTAGTGTACCAGGAGCTGTGGTTTGTTCACCAATCCTCCACATAAGTTTACAGATTGGTTATTAAAGATGGTTTCAGCTAATGATCTGGTTAGTAAAGGTGATTTTAGGTGTATTACACACCTAATAAGCTCAAGATAATGGCAATGGGTTGCCTTGTAACTGTGGAAACTTGTACTTGGATAGTACTAAGGTGGGCAATTTAGGAACTTGGCCTAGGTTTCACCTAATGCTAATGGTTTGTGTGCAGGGAACTTCAGTTTTAGCAAACTCGGTCTTGTTGTGTGCTAAGGAGCTACAATGGAAGGTTGAAAGTGTAGACTTAGGCTAATCCCTTAGGATAGTAAGTCTAGGCAAGATAGGGGTAGGAGTCCTGTAGGTAGGTTGTCCTAATGAGCCCTAGCAAAGGTTTGCTTAGGGGGTAGTTGGTACTTGACTTGATAGTACACTTAGTAGACTCAGAAGGGTTATTATAACTCAGTCTTATTGTCTCAACTAAGGAGTAGGCAAGATTGGCTTAGAGGGGCGAAGTGTAGCCCTTATCTGGTACTACAGGATGCTTAGGTTGCTCGCTAATAGGGACCAGATGCCTTTTGTTGCCCAAAAAGGTGTTTCTCCCAAAAGGATAGTCTTAGAAACTTGTCCTTTATTTACAGTAGGTACAAGTCCTAATAGCCTAGTAGTAGTTCTAAACTCCTATTTACTTCGCTCTGGGGTACCCTGCCTTATTAGGTCTTATGAGGTTTCCCAGGAGATCTCTTATCAGATGAGATTCCTCCTGTAGGCCAAAATGCTCCCCTTTATATACATAAATACAGGAGGCTGTGCTAGCCAATCAGGAGGCTTGGTGGCTTATAAATTAAGGCACAATCGATTACTAATGCCAGGCACAAGCTGTCAAACCCAGGCACACTAAGGGGAGGCACTTTGAGCAAAGGAGTCCAAATTTGGAGTATTCTGCCAAAGAGGCTGGCTATGCTGTGCAGGGCTGTACAGACTAATGGGGACAAGGTCACATGGTAGCTAGAGGTCACATGATCACTTCGTCTCACTGGCACTTAGCTAAATAATCAAATAAATAAAGAGGAATCAAAGAAATAGTATGCTATGTACATATTTGCAAGTGTAAGGATATGACTAGAGAGATTAATAAATATCTCAATAACCAATAGGTGGAAAAATTTGGAAAAATAGGGGTATATAGCTCATGATAGGGGCTATCATTCCCTATGGTATCAAAGGGTATTGTCCACAGGGAGCTGTGGAATTTCTATTTCATGGGTGACTGCTTTGCTATGTGCATGCATGAAACTAGTTTCATGCAGGTCAGCGTGACTTGGAAAGATGGTTGGCGGATTACTAAGTAATATCCAGTATCTGGTGCAATGGTTCTAATAAACTACTTACATAGACTTGTTGGAACTCATGAGATAAACGTCTGGTCTATTGATGAAGAACAACAAACATCACACACCCCGGGTTTATGCATGGGTGTATGCATTTTTTTTTCCTTTCTTGTTAGGATCCAACAGTTGTCAGGCAGTCGTGAACCCCAGGCTGTCATACTTAGGCCACAGATAGGTTGCTAATCCTTGCCACCCATAGATTTACATTCATGGCAATCAACAACCCCACTTGAGCTTGCCATACTGTCGCCAAAATTATATTGTTGGTGAACACTAACAAACTATCATCATGATGAGGTATTTCAAGCATGAGGATCGAGGCTCAAAAATTCAATGTTCAATGATGTACTTCCCTCTTCCTTCCCATTTTCCTCCTTCATCCCCATATGTAAGTATTGCAATAGCTTTGACAATTGTTCCTGTCCTCGTTTGGGCCCATTTGTTCCACAATCACAATCTTCTGTTTTTGCAGTGTCTGTGGATCCTACAAACTATATCCACCCAAATCCATCAGTGATGGTGAGCCACTCACTTTGTTGTTTAAGATCCAAAATTACCCTCTTTGTCTACACTAAAGTGGAAAACATGTCAAAGTGTTTGGTTGGAGGTATAATAAATAGGTCATCTGCTTGATACCTTGCCATCACACATTCACATTACTTTTGAACATTCTTTTGATCCTAAAGCTGGACCTATGCAATTCCACTCAGTACAATATGGTTTTACTTGCACTTCCTCCCACTATGGACTCCCCCCCAGAATTCTGCTTCTGCGGTTGGAAAACAGCTAAATCCCACAAGTTCTGGTTCTGCTCTACTAACTGTGCCCATCAGAACTCCCTTCAGTCACTTGATAGTCCTAATTGTTATTATTGCAATGTTGTGCACAATGCCTATGTTCAAGCAGGTGCCCCTAAACTCCAGCTGCATCACATGATGTCTACCACTCACTAGAGTACAACATGGGTAAACCCCTGGGTCTTTGAGCTCCAACCCATACCCAACTCATACAAAACCCATACCCACCAACCCATGGATACTTGTGTTCATGGATGCCCGATGTGGGTAGATGGGTACTCTGTGTGAGTTTACAGGTCTTTACCCATGATGGGTCTACCCATGGGTATATATAAAATTGTGTGCAACATGTTGATGGGTGCAATCTTTGCTTCCTTCATGTTGGAGTTGACTCACACACACTTCTTTATTGCAGTTGATTCATCTGGTTCACTTACAGTCCTATCTACATCAATGACAACTACATCCATGGAGAGCATTTTCTTCTTCAATATGAATTGTTGCCCTGTGGCGTGGACACCATGTTGCTGGTTACCCCATTGGATTGCTTGATCCTCAGAGTGTGGACTTTTGGGCAGTTGACATTAATAGCAACATCTCCCAATGCCTAAGCCTTTTTACTGGGATGGAAGATCCTTTTGGAGTACACACCAGTGTGGAGGGATGCTGTTACAATTTGTTCTTTTCCTCCTTGTTGACTCCTTTTTCTTGAACATTCTTTCATGTCCTCAACATTCTATCATGTTCTCCTATGTTCCATGATTTCCCACGCTTATCTTGCCTTTTTCCATTTCCATCACTTCTTTCCTTATCTTTATCTTATGATTTGCTTCTTGGATGTTCCATGCCATTCTCTGACTTTCTCTTCACTTAGTCAGCTTCGTTTCTTGACTGTATATAAACCCAGCATCTCTACCATGTATTCCTAAGTTAGACCTCCTTAGGAATACATCCAACTTCACTTCCTTGAAATTGCTCTTCAAGTCCTTATCCTACTTTTGAGTGGACGCTCTTTTCCTTGGAACCTTGAACTCAACCTTAATAAAGGTTGAACCCTTGAACCTACGAAAGACTAAGGCTACGCTTGGCCCTATCTGGACCAACTATAACAAAAGATCTAACTTTGATCTTACGACTACTATTGCTATAGCTCACCACTATTTTTTGACAAACTCTTTTGACCTCTACTTGGTTTGGATATCGGTTCAACTAGGAAGAAACTTCTGACAGTTCTACCCCTGAGGAAAGAACCCCTACGAACCCTGAAACCACTGACCTCCCATTCTTTTCTTTAGAAGAAAAACAAGAAGACCTTGACCTCACTCACCAAACCTCCGCTGCCCTAGTCCTATCTCATCCTCCCACACCCCCCTTCCCAACCACTAACCCTAGACAACCAGTCTTCCCTCGACCCCCACCTAATCCTTTCCCTCCTCCTGGACCACCACCACCTGTCATGGCAGCACGTTCCACCAAACTTCACATTGGCACCCCAAAACACTATGATGGATCCTATGATACCGCCATTCAATGACTCCACTCCGTTCAGTTCTATCTCCATATGAATGAACTTGTCTATGACTCTGACCCTAAGAGGATCACCTTTGCCCTCTCCTACATGACTAAAGGATCAGCCCTTACCTGGGCCTTCAACTTTCAACAATGTGCCATCATCAGTGCAGCTATTAACTTTGGAACATGGGCTGACTTTTGCACCACATTCAAGACTTTCTTTGAACACCATAACCAGAAAAACAATGTCATCGCCTGGCTATCCACCAAGTGAATGACCTCTTAGAAGAAAAATGGACGAGTCATTTACTTCCCTTTCCTCACTGAATTCAATTCCAACTTCCAGAACAATGTCGCCTTATCAGGAATCATCAACCACACTGTCCTTATTGGATACTACTCAGTCACCATTCCCCCTTCCCTTATGCGATGAATCTTCCAGATGGAAACTCCCTCCAATACTATCGATAACTGGTACAAAAAAGCTGTACACTTCCAAACTCAGTGGAAACGCATCAAAGAAGTTGCTCACCGACACACCAAACCCTCCTCTTATGTTCCATTTTACTCCTCCTTTTCAAAAACCTCTCACAATCCTGATGCCATGGACATAGACTTCATCAAGGTCCCTAAACTAACTCCTGAAAAACGACACTGCTGCCAGGAGAAAGGTCTCTGCTTCCACTGCCGCAAAACAGGTCACCTTAGCTCTGCCTGCCCATCCTTCCCTTTTGAACCAAAGAAACCTGCTGTCAAACGAGTTCAACGGGTTGCCAAAAAAGAGACTCCAGCTCTTATTGAACTGGATGATGATGATGATGAAGTGACCATGGCTAGAGTCCACTTCTCTTGGAATTTTTAGAAGGAGAACCTCAATCGACGCAAGACTCCCCAGAATTTACCTATGCATCTGTATCTATACTAGTAATAAGCAAATCTATGAGAATTCCCTTGCAACTGATTGTACCCTCACACACCTCGAAAACTGTTGACTCCTATGCTCTAATTGATAGCAAAGCAGACTTTTCCTACATCGATAATGACTTTGTCAAATGACACTGACTCCCTGTAACCAAACTAGATGTACCTATCTGCTATCGAAACACCAATGAATCTTTTAACAAAAAGGACGTCAGACACACCTGCCCCCTCTTTATCAATATAGAAGGAATCATCCAAAAGGTCGACTTCCATGTTATGTTTTTAAAAGACAATGTCATCCTCAGACTCCCCTGGCTTCACACCACCAATCCAGTCATCAACTGGACCAATCAAACTCTCTCCATCAATGAATCCATTGATGAATCCAAATTCCTCTTCACCTCCTATGAAGCTGATGTCAAACAATACAACACCTCTTACAAACCCCCCACCCAACCCCCTCACCACGTTAATGTGAATGCCATCACTGACTCTCATCTCTACAAATACAACCAATGGGAAGAGGTGTCTGCCTTTATCAACTGAGCTCAACAATTCTGAACCATCCAACAGATTGTCTGCTATGGATCCTGTTTTGCCCCCCTATGATCTCCTGTCATTGCCCACCTCATCACCACCACTGAACTCACAGTAGCTGCTGAAGCTGTGAAACCCAAAGTAACCCTTTTCCCTGAATATTTCCAATTCTCCTTGATCTTCTCCAAAGAAGCCACCGACCATGTTCCCTCCTCTTGTCCCTACAATCATGAAATCAACCTCACCAAATCCTTCACCCCAAAAGTTGGAAAACTATATCCCCTCTCCCTTGAAGAACGAAAAGCCACTGAAAACTTCCTGGATAAAAACCTTTATACTGGGAAAATTTGCCCATCCAATTCCTCCCAAGCAGCTCCTTTCTTCTTCATCAAAAAGAAAGACAGAGGACTTTGTCCTTGTCAAGACTACAGATATCTGAATGAACATACTATTCAGGATGCTTACCCCCTCCCTTTGATTTCCGACCTCATCGATAAATTGAAAGATACTAAAGTTTTTACCAAATTTAACATACAATGGGGATACAACAACATTCAAATCAAAGATGGTCACCAATGGAAAGCAGCCTTCATCACCCATAAAGGCCTTTTTGAACCCACCGTTATGTTCTTCAGACTTACCAACTCTCCCACCACCTTCCAACGATTCATGAATGACTCCTTCCATGATATGATCGCAGAAGGATGGCTCATCATTTACATGGATAACCTCCTCATCTTCTCCCCCAATGCTACTACCCATGAGGAATGAACCAAACAGGTTCTACAAAGGATGACCAAACTTAACTTGCATCTCAAACTTGAAAAATACAAGCTCACCACTGAGGAAATTGAATACCTTGGAATGATCGTGAGACCAGGACAACTAGCCATGGACCCAGTCAAACTCAATGGGATCGCCAAATAGCCTACCCCTGCCAAAGTAAAAGATGTATGGTCTTTCCTAGGCTTTGCCAATTTCTACCAACGATTTATTCCTGACTACTCCAATATCACTCATCCTCTCATTGACCTCACTAAAAAGAACCTCCAATGGGAATGGACCCCCGCTTGTCAGAAGTCTTTCAACTCTCTGAAGACCCTCTTCCTATCCAAACCTATCCTCCATCTCCCCAATCTCTCTTCCCCCTTTGCCATTGCCATCAATGCCTCCAAATATGCCTCAGATGCTATTCTCCTCCAGACTAACTCAAATAACAATTGGCACCCATGCTCTTACCTCTCCCAATCATTCTCCCAAGCTGAATGAAACTATGATATCTATAACCAAGAACTCCTTGCTGTCATCTGCACCCTAAAATCCTAGAGACATTATCTTCATGGATCTCCCTTCCCAGTACAGGTCTTCACCGACCATAAAAACCTCACCTACTTCCATCAACCCCAAGCTCTCAACCAACAACAAGCTTGCTGGCTTCTCAACCTTTCAAACTTCAATTTGAAAATGACTCATGTACCAGGAAAACTCCTTGCAGGACCTGATGCCCCCTCCTGCCATCCTGACCTCCTTCCCCCTTCTGACTTTGACAATGAAGGAGTAACCTTACTTCCCCCATTTCTTTTCGTCCACATCATCGACACCTCCCTCTCGGACCAAGTACCTTCTGCCTCTGCAGATGACCCCCTGATACTACAAGCTCTCCAGTCAATGGACGGTTCTATTCTCCCTGCCTTTCGTTCTCGTCTCTCCAACTGGCAACATGAAGCTGGCATTCTTACCTACAAAGGACACATCTATGTCCCAAACAACAATTCCCTTTGTTACACCATCCTTGAATGATGTCATAATCATGAAACCATTGGCCATCCCGGTTATCTTAAAACCCACCAACTTGTTTCTGCAGAATTTTGATGGCCCAGTCTAGCCTCTTATGTCAGGAAATATGTCAAAGGCTGTGTGACCTGCCAGCAAAACAAGACACACACCCCACCGTTCTCCCTCTAACTCTGATCAAATCCTCAGCCTCATGGCCTTTCCAACAAATCTCCTGCAATCTCATTACTGACCTTCCTCCCTCTGCTGGCTTTGATTCCTTTCTGGTCATGATAGACCATGGGCTTACTAAGGGGGTAATTCTCTGCCCTACTAAGAAATCCATCACTGCCAAGGGAATTGCTTCTCTATTTTTCCTCAAAGTCTTCCTACATTTCAGACTTTATGACAAGATTATTTCAGATCGTGGTCTCCAATTCGCCTCTGCATTCACCAGAGAACTCGGAAAACTTCTGAACTACGACCTTTTCCTCTCCACTGCCTATCACCCTCAAACTGATGGAGAAACAAAATGTGTGAACCAGGAAGTCAAAACCTATCTTCAGATCTTCTGCAGCGCCAACCCTTCCTCGTGGTCTGAAAAAATCCCCCTGGCAGAATTCACTTACAATCACCGCCCTCACTCCATCACCAACCAATCCCCCTTCTATCTCATGATGGGATACGAATCCTATGCCCTTTCCTCCTTAATTTCCAACTCTTTTATCCCCACAGTGGAATCCTGTCTAAAATCTCTTTTCACAGCTTGAAACAAAGCCCTTGCCACTCATGAACTCACTCACCAAGTAATGGCCTCTCGGGTTCACCGCAACTTTACCTCTTTTATCAAAGGAGATAAGGTCTGGCTTGAAGCCAGAAACTTGAAGAGATCCATCTCAAACCCCAAGTTTGCTCCAAAATGTGAAGGTCTGTTCACTATTACTAAGGTTCTCTCCCCTATCATCTATCAACTCTACCTTCCTAAAACATGGCATATCCACAACATGTTCCACACTTCTCTTCTATCCTTGTACAAGGAAAACTTCATCCATGGGAAAAACTTCCCTGCACCTCTCCCTGACCTTATTGGCGGAGAAGAAGAATATGAGATTGAGAAGATCTTATGCCACCAAGGACCTTGCAACAACCGCTTCTTCCTGATCTGATTGAAAGGATATTCAGCCAAAGAAGACTCCTGGATTCCATAATGGAACTTGAAAAATGCCAAGTCTGCTCTTTTTGACTATAAAAAACTTCACCCTTCCATTTTCTCTTCCTAACTTTCCATCTACAAACACATTTTCTCCCTTTGATATCTTTTCAAACTTTACTCACTATGTCTTCCCAGAACAACCTCTCCATTACCCCCCTTGAAGTCTCCTCTGCTCCTTCACCTGCCATCACCACCACCTCCTCTCATCACGGAATCCTCTCCGTGGATGTACCAACCCATGTCCACCACACCAGGGACGATCTCCCCAATGCTGAAGATCTTACTAGACTTGTCAATGACATGCATGACCCCCCATTTGTCAGTAGCCATCGACTTGTTCCTTGACATGGGATCTCCCCTTTATGCTCTCTATCATGCTTTCCTCTGGAACTCCTCTATTGTCCAATACATCGGACACATCCACCAAATCCAAAGGGATGTCAAGAGATATTTACTAGTCACTCTCTACCAACTCAAGATGCTTGAGTTCCTTGAAGACCTAGATCGCTACCTCCAAGAGCTCACTTCCACCACCTCCTCCCCTGCTTCCTTTCATTCTGCCCTCACCAGAAACCCTGACTCTGCCTTCTCTTTCCTCCTCTCCCCCATTGAGAAAGAAATTCTTTGAGTCATTGAATATGCCTGGACTGGAGGAAATCACAAAGACTTTTCGCCTGCTGACGCTCGAATCTGATTCAACACCTATTGGACCAGGGGAAATGGCTCTCTCCCACTTGTCTCCACTCATCCCTGATACAACAAAGCTTGCTTCTCTTGCAGACATCTTGGACATATCCATGTAAACTGTCCTGTCTTCCAATGTCCTTCCTGCCTTCGTTGGCACCCTGGCCATCTCCCTCGTGAATGTCCTCTTCATTGCTCCTCTCCTCCCTTGTCTTGTGTCTCCTCCTGCCCTTCTTCTTGCAAATCCCATTCCTCCTCTTCCTCACAAAGGTCTCACCAATACCTTCCTGTTCCTCCACCTCATCATCATTCCCCATCTTCCAAGTATGATAACTATAATGACTATTCCAACAGTGCCATCACCAATATAACTGGATCTCCTTACAGAGGTTACATTGACCTTTAAAATCATCTTCATCGCAGATTTGATTCTAGTATGGGGGTAATGTTGTGATTTGTTCTTTTCCTTCTTGTTGACTCCTTTTTCTTGAACATTCTTTCATGTCCTCAACATTCTATCATGTTCTCCTATGTTCCATGATTTCCCATGCTTATCTCACCTTTTCCCATTTCCATTGCTTCTTTCCTTATCTTTGTCTCATGGTTTGCTTCTTGGACATTCCATACCATTCTCTAACTTTCTCTTTGCTTAGTCAGCTTTGTTTCTTGACTGTATATAAACCTAGCATCTCTACCATGTATTCCTAAGTTAGACCTCCTTAGGAATACATCCAACTTCACTTCCTTGAAACCGCTCTTTAAGTCCTCATCCTACTTTTGAGTGAACACTCTTCTCCTTGGAACCTTGAACTCAACCTTAATAAAGGTTGAACCTTTGAACCTATGAAAGACTAAGGCTACACTTGGCCCTATCTGGACCAACCGTAACAGATGCACAGAGATTGGGAAGGGCTCTTTGAAAGCCACAATCCCAAAGATTTGTCTCACCATGAGCACCCTTGGCAGCACTTTTTTGAAGCTCCGATGGTCTTTCAGACCATTTACCACCTACAAGGAAAATTGGTCTGTGAGACCCCACCACTCGCCTCCCTTGCCACTATGGTCCAAAAACGGTATTGGAAACCCATGCAGGGCCTCATGCGCCTCGCAAGAGCATCCCATGGACGTCCACAATGTCCGTATGCTGTCAACAAGGACCACCCGCGAGCATCGACTGAGCCTCATTCCCGCCCTCGCCCGGTGCGCACGTGCACGCGTGCGGATCTGACACTGTCA
>JBBPRB010000105.1:0-26796 GCA_038092815.1 Hortiboletus rubellus
CATTGGCACGGTATGTTAGGCATCTACTCGCAAGCAAGACGGCCAGGCTTTGACTTCGCGAGGTCACGACAACAATCCGCCTGACCCAACCTTAGTATAATTTGATCATTCTTTCTCCGCAAGCGTCGCACTGACCCCATCGTATACGAATTCCAGGAAGAACATGGTGACCCTGGTCTAGTCGAGGCCGAGTTGAACAATGAAGACCGCGGGAGTGATCTGCTCGATGTATGCGTTCGTTTCCCCTTTGAAGCGAGTTCTTACGATTGTGTAGGTTGAATTGCCGTCCAGTACGCCGGCCCCCTTATTCAACTATGACGAGGTTAGTCATCGTTATATCTTCTTCTTTTTGTACTGACACTGCTGCGAGCCACCCTCCCCCGCTACCTCTACCCATGCTTCTGAGGATCGGGTGTCGTCGCCCAGTTCATCCCGTCCTGTACCACAATCATTAGACTTCCTGCCACCAGCCACCCCTCTAGAGACCCTGCCAGAGGAATATCTCGATGCCACCAAGTCGACTCAGCGCTGGTCAATGTTCAAAACGTGGCTACATATGAGGACGAGGAAGAGTGCAAATACTGCAAATGGGGGACCTCCGAGGGTGGCTGCAGGTCAACGTCAGCGGGTGAGTGCTCTTGATAGACAGTTGTGCGTGGTGAGCTCAACATGTTCTTCCAGCGAGTGGTCGCAAAATTTCCTACAAAACTACAGGTTCGTTGGCTGTCGAATCTCTTCACAGTCGCTCATAACACATCACAGCGAGAACTGCCCAAGGCTGTACCTCCGAAGAAGGACGCCTCCAGGAATGACTCTCACCGCGGACGAGGCGCCGCAGATCCCGGCCAAGTGGGCACGGTGTGTCTTTTTCTGGTGTCGGTAAATCCTTTCGTGGCAACTCATTTCCCATTAGGCGCAGGCAAACGATGTATCGGAACCCTCAATCAGGACAGATTCGGACCGAGCAGGCACGGTGTGTCTTTTTCTGGTGTCAGTAAACCCTGTCGTGGCAACTCATTTCCCATTAGGCGCAGCAGGCAAACAATGCATCGGAACCCTCGATCGGGAGTGTCCGCGTAACGGTGTGCCGTCTTTACTTTGGCTGACATTGTTGGACTCACGCTCCATCAGCGTCTTGGGTCAGGAAAAGTCACAATTGGGCTCACGTTGCCCGAGTGGATACTGTGTTTTAGATCAGGTGCTAGGGATGGGACGCACTGACCCAGGTGGCTCGATGTCATATGTACATGTGGTGGGCACGGTTCTCTGAGTCTGCGTTGACTCACAATAGTCCGTAGTCTATTTGATCAGCTCTATCGGAGTATATGCAACGCTCATGGAGACCCTTTCCATGCATGTATTTGTATTTGATACCCCATTCCGTTCACGCCCCGCCGTACGATGGAGCCGACATGCAGCCCATTGGCAGGCTCGGCTTTTGTGCACTCCGACCAGGAATGCATAGAGGGACATGATTCCTCAATTTGTTTGTTGAATGGTACACAAAGCAACTTCCGAGGTGAAGCGAATCGTTGAACGGCCGGCTTGGTGACAAGGACGGGTCTCAAGGAGATGGCCTTCGAGCACATACATATCTTCGATGACTAATGACAGTACATCTCAAGTACGACCCTCCCTACACATTTTGCGAGGCAAGGAAATCGTCACACGTTACCAGCCTTTACCCATCCAAGTTCTTCAACCTGCCATCAATAACTGGCGAAATCACAGGTAGGTCCTTGTCGACTGCCGTCTGTTCCTGAACCGTGACATCTGGGGCCGCTGTCACTGTCTCTTGCTGTATAAGAGTCGAAAGAAGGGGCAACCGGTGCTTTGGCGCTATTGGATGTCTTGTGTGCCCCTCAATCTGAATACCCCTCCGACGCCTCTCGTACCCATCCACGATATTCATATCCTCATGTTCTGTGACACGAAGCGCAAAGGTTTCCAGCGCGGTAGACGCGGTCCACGTGTAGGGGGTAGTTGCCGTTGGTTGAATCGCCTCCCAGGTGATGCTAGGCAACTCAGGCATGCTCAGCACGTTGGGCATGTTGGAGAGCATGTAGGGTATCTGGGGCTGTTTCACCTCGGGTATCTTTGGAATCGACATGATGGACGTGTCGAGCGGTGGAAGACCGAACGTTGTTCTGGCCCTAGAGACCAAGTTGAGGGTCTCAGGGCGAAGGTTTTTCGGTTTCGCTTCAGGGTCACGCGAAACCTTGTTGATAAAGTGGGCACCTTGAACACGCTTCAGGAGTGCCGGATGAAATCAGCGTGTCTCGCTCACCAAGTAGAAATTTCCGGATCAGGGTGTGCGTTGGTTGTCCGTTCTCACTGTTCAGGATGAGCTTTTGCTCCTTGAGGACAGTGTATCCGTCACTGCCCTGGGACATGTATTCTCCGATCGCAACGATGTACTTTCGGTCACGATTGCGTTTGATCTCCTCCTTGTCGATGAGCTTGGGTTTCCCATCAAGTTCAACCTCCTGCGTTTCTTCGCGGAGCCACATCTTCTCAACTCGCTGACCAGGGTCTTTGCTTGCTTTCCATTCCACACGGAACCCGGAGATGGCAGGGAAGCGTCTATATAGTGTCAACCCAAGTTGGGACACATCAATACCAAGCTTACCCTTCCTGGGCGGGCCACCTGGAGAGAGCGGACTCCATTGCCGTCCACAAAGCTTCTCCGTCCATCTCGACAACAACCATCGGGTTGCAATACGGTAACATTTGCATAAGATTACCGAGGGTGATCGGTCCTAGACTCAGTCATTTTACACCTAGGAACGAGTGTATCGCGCAACATGCTTACCTTTAGCATATGTCGAATTTCCCCGAATGCATCCCGCATTAATGATAACGCAGTCGACAGCTCCGCATTCGATTTTCTCGAGCACGTCGTTGTAAACAGGCTTTAGACAGTCGGCAAACCAATTGCCCACGGCAGACTACACTTGTCATCAGGAGCTTGAAACTGACAGAAATGGACTGTCAAACCTCTCCTGTACGGATAACTGAGGAACGCGCGTCAAGTTCAACTTCACTGATACATATCGGATCAGCCATGGCCGCATCGACGTCAGCCAGCTCATGTTCGACGACCTTTTGCATCTCCGGGTCGGCGGCCAAGTCACCAGTAGTGATGTGTCGGATCCCTATCAGGCAAGATTCAGCGTCTTAACCACACCTCGCACGCTTGGGCATACCACTGATGGACTCGATAAGCTTTTTCCTAACAGATCCCGAGGGTGTATCCTTTAGCGATAGGGTCACTTCACTGAGCTCTTGGAAGTCGGTACCGCTCTTTACGATCAGCGTGTTTCCCTTGTCACTGTCGGCGCCTGAAACCGGTAGGTCGACATCGTAGCCCTCCCACGATCCCAAGCCTTTGGAAATCCAGTAGATATGATCGTGCCCTCCGAGTATCAGATCTACGCCGTGCTCAGAAGCAATGTCAGATCCGGGAGCAAGGGCGTGAAGTTTCTCAGCAAGTTTGATGTCCTAGCTCACTTTTAGCACGATGTCGATGTCATTATCCTAGAGACTCACGTTCGGAATTCTGCAAGCGTTACTGAGACAACAGAAATCGTTCATCAGGTAACAAGAGGACTAACCTCGAATGTGTCAGAGCAATAACCAAATCGCAATTGTGGGGAGACTCTCGAAGGACTTTGGAGAGCGCCTTGCCAACCTGAGCCATATCAAACCATTCAAAATTGTCTGGCCAGCCGGTGATAGTCGCGATCCATTCCCTAAGCGAGAGATTAGTAACACTGTTTTGGATACAATGCAAGAAGCCCTCACTTCTCTACCAAGCCCACCAGACCTATACGAACTCCAGCCTTTTCGATCACATGGAAGGCGACAAAAGGGTCAGGAGTACTCCTGGTGTTTTTGTCCCCGATGTTACTAAGAAGCCAGGGCTTAGGAAACCGGATCAGGCACCCAACGTCTTGGATGCAGCTGAAAACGCACGAATTTTGTGCCAGTGATAAGCTCATTCAATCGAGGGTAGCCTGTATGCCATTAAGTCAATGTTTTACCGAATTTGGGACGATGGTACCAAAGTCAAATTCGTGGTTTCCTGGAACAGATAATCAGATGGGGAGTTCAGCGCGGGAGGTGCGACAGAGCCTTACCCACAACGCTGATATCAATGTTCAACGCATTCATCACAGCTGCCTGTTAGAATTATGAACATCGAAGGCGCATAGAAGGGATGTGATGTCACCATATGCCATCCTCTGGTAATTGAACTGTGGAAAGACGGGGAGAAGGCGTCACCGGAGAAAATGGTCAATCCGCCCTCGATGCCATCCTCCGCCCATTGCTTTTTGACGTTGGACAGTAAAGTGGCGAACTTTGTCACGTCGATGTTCTCTTCCTTGCCGTTGATCTGGGAAATGCTGTTAATCCTGCGAATGTCCGCGTGTTACATCAATACCTTGTGCTTTTGGTTAGAAACCTGGTATACGTCGTTGAAATGCGCAATCTTGAGTACATTCTTGTTGTTTTGGGGCGGCGTGACGGGTTTTGTCATCGTGCTCTGCGCACCAGACGACGAGGTGGGAGAGGTTGGGCAACATCCTCGTCTCAATATAACTATCGTCGCCAGAACCGTAAGGAGGAAGTATGGCCCAGTGATTGGTTATGCAATCGTCTATTGTGACGTGTCCACCCCAATGGCAGAGATAGCTCTTATCATGAGACAAGAATGGTGTAATATGAGTGATGTCGACATCGATAAGTATCATCGCCGTTCTAAAATCAATTAATCGTGGCCGAAGTGATCGTTGTCAGATCTGCGTGTTTACACGCGCTTGGGTGTACATAAAAGTGAGGGTGGGCAGGCGAGAGCGCATGCATGTGCACGCGGCGGGTTTGGGACAGGCTGGTGGCAGCGAGGGGGCGGGGATGCACATATACCGGTAGGGTGTGTTTGGATGCGACCGTGACAGCTTGGAGTGTATTACACGGCACGTGTGTGATGCACGCGACGTGTCACAGCCTCGTTCAATGGTTCTACCTAATTGAACCCGTTCGAACACGACACGCGTCCCACTTTACGCGTAAAAACCAGCGAAATTCGCGTCACTCCACTTGACAATGCCTCAAGCGGCCGGTCAGCGGTACAAACTATGATACTTCTCTTCCCCTTTCGTTTCACTTGTGTTGGTAGGAGCTCCGGCCCCCCGCATCCCAACTCTGGATGAGACCGTTCTGCAGAATCGTTGACCGTAGTAAAATGTGACTCCGTGTCCGAGATGCCACCGAAGCCCATGGGCTAGTTCAGTGACTGACAAGTCGTTCTCATCGGCGAGCCGGGATTTTGTACGCTCTAGGGAACGCATCGAGGGACAGACCCCTCGAGCTGCGCGCCTTCCAGCTTGGGATGTGTTTTGCATCCTTGCACTCGTTATCTGAGTCGTCGTGACAGTAATGTCGTCTACTAGTACAGATATACCCGCTGCTGTGCTTAGTCTGGCGATAGTGACGGTTTGCCTCTCTACGCAGCAAGAACCTCATAGCGGGCTGGTTACCAGACTACGCTGTGCTGCCAAAGGCTTCTTATCGACGCGTCACTGAAACAACAGAACCGTGATAATCAGCGGGTGAGTGCCCTTGATAGACAAACAAGTGTGGCGAACCTAACATGTTCTCCCAGCGAGTGGTCGCAAAATTCCATACGAGACCACAGGTTTGTTGGCTGTCGAGTTTCTTCACACTCACCCATCACACATCACAGCAAGAACTGCGTAAGGCTCTACCTCCAAAAAAGGATGCATCCAGGAATGCTTCTCACCACGGACGAGGCGCCGCAGATCCAGACTAAACGGGCACTGTGTGTCATTTTCCGGTGTTGGTAAACCCCATTGTGGTAGCTCATTTCCTGTTAGGCGCATCAGGTAAACAATGCACCGGGAACCCTCAATCAGGAGTGTCCACGCAACGGTGCGTCGACTTTACTTTAGCCAACATTGTTGGACTCACACTCCATCAGCGTCTTGGGTCAGGAAAAGGCTCACGTTGCCCGAGTGGATGTTGTGTTTTATATCAGATGCTGGGGATGGGACGCACTGATCCAGGTGACTCGATGTCACATTAGTCTGGTGACCAGACCGGTCTATGAGCCTGGTCACCAGACTAATGTCACATGTACATGTGGGCACGGTTCTTTGGGTCTGTGTTGACTCATAATAGTCCGTAGTCTATCCGATCAGCTCTATTGGAGCATATGCAACGCTCGTGAAGACCCTTGCCATAATGTATTTGATGCCCCATTTCGGTCACGGCCCGCTGTGCGATGGAGCCGACATGCGGGCCCAGAGACCAGAGACTTCCGGACCAATTCAAGTGACAAGTCGTTCTCATTGGCAGGCTCGGCTTTTGTGCACTCAGAGGAACACATCGAGGGACAGACTCCACGCGCTGCGTGGATGTGTTCGCGTCCTCGGGATGTACTCGCCATCGTCGTAGCAATGGCCTCGTCTACAGACATACCCACCATGTCGTATGTTGGTTTGTCGCGCTAGATCTGAACGCTTAACCTTCTTCATCGCCTGTTACACCGAGTCCCCCCTGCCGACCTTGATCTCATCACCTGCCACCTCCCCGTGGCTCGCGGCCCCTCTTCGACCCTCTCCACTGGATCCCTTGTCGTGTGGCATCTGTACTTGCGGCGTGGTTATCGTTTCAACCGGGGGAACTCCTGTGGGATCAACCCGTGTGGTCCCGAGAACTTCCCGTGGCAGGCTCATCATCAACAATGTCGTACAGATGTCCCAAATCTGCGTGGGCATATATCCATCTTAGGCCCTAAATCATACAACTACAGTGACCGAACTGTTTCAGTCAGTGATGCCGTTTCAAATACCAGTCGATAACTGTATATTATAACGCAGAGAAGGCGCACATTGCCTATTGCCTCTTTCCATTGACCTACCACGTCGTCAACAATGAGCGGTGCGTCGTGACAAGTTGGTGCTGGGTTGATGCTGACCGTTAGACAAGAACGCCGTCGCCCAACGGAAATCAACGTCGGGGGGATAAGGACGGTGACCTTCTCGGCAAATGGCGAGAATGTCTTGAGCGGCTTATATGGGGTTCATGTCTGGCGAGTGGAAGCTGGCATGCAAATGGCAACAATGGCAGCACGGCTTGTCCGCTGTCTCGCGGTGTCCAAGGACGGCAGATGGATCGCAGCAGGGACACTCGGGGGCGACATGCATGTGTGGGATGCAAGCACCTACAAACAAGTCTTTGCCCACAAGGGAGGTTCCAGTCCCAGTATCCTCAACGGACTCGATTTCTCGCCCGACTCGACTCGACTCGTCACCGCACCGAATGACCGCACAGCTGTCGTTTGGGACATTGCAACGCGCGAACGAGTACACACGCTCCATCACGAGGATTGGGTGAGAGCAGCGAAATACTCGCCCCAGGGCGATCGAATCGCGACAGCCACTAAAGATTTCGTTCGAGTCCATGACAGCAACGATGGTTGCTTGCTTGTGGATATCAAAGTAGAGGTCACCCCGTGGTTCAACACTGGTCTCCTCTGGTTCAACAATGACCTCTTCGTCGTATCTAACGGTAAAATCAAGCAATTTGAAGCATCCACTGGGTCAGCAGTCTCGGAAGTGCCAGTTCCCGATACTGATGAATTCTCATGCATTGCCGCACCGAACTGGCATGGGGAATTTATTGCATACGCTGCCAGACGTACTGTCACATTTTGGGACATGCCGACACACACACAGCTCGGTCTTGTCCAGCGCCCCCAAGACATACGCTCAATCGCACTTTCTCCAGACGATCTGTTTATTGCAATCGGTGGATGGGATGGGAGAATCGCCATTGAAAGCCTATCTCGCATCACGGTAAGCGGCAGGTCATGGCGTGTTTGAATAATCATTTTACTTCCAATTCCCGTTGGCGCACTATGTTAGGCATCTACTCGCAAGCAAGGCGACCAGACTTTGACATCGGGAGGTCGCGACAGTAATCCACCTGACCCAGCCCCAGTATGATTTGGTCACTCTTTCACCGCAACCGTCGCACTGACTCCGTTGTGTACGCACTCCAGGAAGTACATGGTGGGCCTGGTCTAGTCGAGCCCGAGTCGAACAACGAAGACCGCGGGATTGCCCCCTTATCCGACTATGACGAGGTTGGTCATCGTTGCATTCTCTTCTCGTTTCTGTATTTACTCTGCTAGGAGCCACCTTCCCCGACAACCTCTACTCATGCTCCCGAGGATCAAGTACCCCCGCCCGGCCCATCCCGTCCTGTACTCGTACAATCATTGGATTTCTCGCCAGGGGAACATCTCGATGCCACCAAGTCCTCTCAGCGCTCGTCAATGTTTAGAAGGTGGTTACCTATGAGGACGAAGAAAGTGCATGCTGTGAATGAAGGACCTCCGAGGATGGCTGCAGGTAAACATCAACGGGTGAGTGCTCTCAGGCTTGATAGACAAAGGAGTGTGGTCAGTCTAGCGTGTTCTTCTAGCGAACGATCGGGAAATTCCATACGAAACTACAGGTTCGTCGTCCCTCGGGTTCCTTCAGTCACTTATCACACATCACAGCGTGAACCACCTAAGGCTGTAGCTCTAAAGGACGCCTTCAGGAACACCTCCCACCGCGGACGAGGCGCCGCAGATCCAGGCCAAGCGGGCACGGTTTGTCTTTTTCCGGTGACGGTAAACCCTGTTATAGCAGCTCATCTCCCATTAGGCGCAGCAGGCAGGCGATGCATCGGATCTGGATCCCGCAGTCGGAAGTGTCCATGTAACGGTGCGTGTACTTTACTTTAGGTGATATTGTTGGACTCATGGTCGACCAGCATCATCTCAGGTCAGGAAGAGCAACTATTGGGCTCACGTTGCCTGAGTGGATGTTATGTTTCTCAGGTGATGGGGATGGGATGCATTGATTCGGGTGACTTGATGCAATATGTACATGTAGATACTGCCCTCATAATAGTCCATGACTTAGTTGATCAGCTCTATTGGAGTGTGCAATGCTCTCTGCTCCATCCCTTGTCATCCAACATCTGTATGGTGGTGTCATCATCAATTCAGGCATTCCTGTGGGTTCAACCCATGTGTGGTAGACCTCATCATCACCATGGTCATCTTCAGGGCAACTCATTGATAACCCTTTGCTCCACCTGATCCCCTCATGCAGCTCCCTTCACTGGCATTCTTATCTATCCTGGCCCATCACCCCACATTCATATTCACAATGTGTCTGGTTGCTCAGTTTATCTGTTAAATTGTACATGACATGACTTCCAGTGTGAACCAAATAGTTGAATGGCCAGCTTGGTGAGAGGGACAGGTCTTGAGGGGATTGGACTGTCTTGAAGGCTACATATATATCTTCAGTGACTAATGACAATACATCTCAAGTACAACCCTTCCTACATTTTGTGAGGCAACAAGATTGTTATATGCTATCAGCCTTATCCATTCAAGTTCTTCAACCTGCTGTCAATAAGTGGCAAAATCACAGGTAGGTCCTTGTTGACTGTTGACTGTTCCTGAACCATGACATCTGGGGCTGCTGTCACTGTCTCATTCTGCATACATAAAAGTTGAAATTAAAGGGAACTAGTGCTTTGGCACTATTGGATGTCTTGTGTGCTCCTCAATCTGAATACCCCTCTGATGCCTCTTGTACCCATCCATAATATTCTGTATATGCTCTGAAGGTCTCAGCAAGTCATCATCTTGGCTTTCCACATCAGTATCAGGATGATAGATATCCTGATTATGCAGGGGCAAGAAGGGATTATGGTACAGTATCAGTGGGAGTTACTCACTGATTGGTTATGGATGGTAACAATAGATCTTCAGATGAGAGCAATAGGTGGAAAGACTAATGCTCAAGTGGTTCTGAGTGAGAGGAGGGAGCAAAGAACTTGATTAACAAGATAAAGAAAGATGGGCTTAAGGCCTGGTCTTATATAGTTTTCTACACTATCCATGAAACATGTAAGAGAATGTGAAACATATAGTGAAACATGTATCACATTTTATGACATCATGAAACACCAGATAAGGATGATGTCATAGTCTAGACCATGAGATAAGAAAGAACTTATCTATATATGATAAGTAATATGGAATAGCATAAGAATGGGGTCAAAGATCAATCTAGAATCTGGTATTAGGGAGTGGGGGATAAGATTAGAAATACCAGATTTCTCAACAATCAGTGGATGGATGTGAGGATTGTTTGAGATGTCTGTGGAGTTGCAGAACTGTACTTATGAGCTTGTGAGGCCTAGCCCTTGGACATTGGAGGAATAAGCTCTCATCAAAAATGGCATGTGCATACATATGTAGCACATTATTAGGGCACATGAAGAGATAATTGCACCCATTTCCTGGTGCTATGCCTAGGTAAATCATTAGCTGTGATTTATGCTACAACTTACCTCTGCAGGTGTCCACTGGTAGGTGAACATACACAGTGCCTTTGAAGACTCAGATGTGTAGATGAGTTATTGTTGAAGGAACTTTTGTTAAATGTTCATGAGGTGTCCTTCAGTTCAAACCTTATTTGAAAGTGTGGTTGTATACATGTATCACATGCTGGATAGCAAACTCCCAGTAAGAACCAGGAAGGCAAGTGTGAAGATACATGGCCTGTACCTTGTCCATCAAAGTGTGAATAAATTGCTCAGCACATTTATTCTACTGTGGGGTATGGAATGCAGATTCATAGACATAGGTGTCATTGTCATGCATCACTTGCTTGAAGGCTTTTGATTTATATTCTCCCTGCATTGGACATCCAACCTTTAATAAGGGTGGGGTACTGATTCTAAACATATTTAATAAACACTTTAATGGCACCTAATGCCTGGTTCTTAGTCCAAAAGAGTTTAATCCATCCTTGAAATATATAATCACCATAAAAGATAATAATATACATACTTCAATCTGTGATAGGATTCAGCTGAGTGTATGAGTTCAAAAGGTTTCTTTACACAAATATTATTTGCAGCAAAAGGGAAATTAGGTTGTTTGCCTAACTGGCAGCCAGGGCAAATAGGTTCCACAAGTGGAATATTCACACTGAAAAAGTCTCTGATGTGTTTTTACACTACTCTAAAAACATCCTTGGAGGAATGTTCAAGGCAGCAATAAAGTAGTTCATAATTTATGGCAATCATATCAATATTCACTCTAATATGATCATGGATAACAGGAGCTCTCACCCAGTACATAGTACTGTTTCCATTTGAATAGAAAGATATTAGATCACACTTAGTACAGTCATTAATGAAGTGTATGAAGTCATCAGCACTTTGGGTGTAGAGGCAATTGTCTTTAAGCAAAGTACCCAGTGAGATAATCTTGATGATACATGTGGGCATATAGATTATTGATGATAGTTACACAATATGATCTTTATAATGAATTAGGACACCACCTTCATCTAGAACAGGCACTTTGCCATTTGTAGTCTGTGTGTAGCACAGCCTGATATAAGCCTGATATTCAACAAATGGATTAAAGTTGTTAGTAAAATGAACTAAGGCTTTTGAGTCAAGGAGCCACATTTCTGTGTTTTTTTTTGCTCATACATTTTCCCTTTACCTTTGGCATTGTAATTCTCACAGCAATCACACTGGACATAAGGGAGCATAAATAATATAATGTTCATTTCATCACCATTTACAACAGATGATAGAATAAAATTTACATACTATGGCGAGTAAGGGAGTCACTCATTAGTGTTTGAGAAATGTGAGAGGGATGAGGAAAAGACATATGTTTCAGCTTCCTCATATCCACCATTCAGATCAAAGTAGGCCTCATAGGCCATCTTGATTTCTTCCTTTTCTTGGGCATAGAAGTCCTCCTGGTTGGTGTAGAACTCATTTGCCTCTGCCTGACTGAAGTGGATAGAGACAGAATCTTCTTCATTCACATTGACAAGAGTGGCAGGTTGGAGGGGTTGGTGGAGGTAGTTGAGGAGTGAAGACAAATCATATTCTATTGCATCCTTATAAGGGGAAACATCTGAGCCAAGAGTGGCTGAGAAGGACAGGGAGAGCTGGTGGACCAGTTGGTTATGTTTGTATATCTCATATTTAGGAAGGTAAGATGGTCCAGGGGTGCCAAAGATGCAATTGCCAGCATTAACAATAAAGGTGCAAGTAAGTGGGTGGTTTGCAACCTTGTCAAGACATCTTACTGTCTCAATGGTGGAAGTTATCTCCAGACAATGAGCAAGGGAGATCACATTCTTTGTCTGGAGGAAAGCAGATGGGCTGTAGTGAACCTTACTAGTGGTATAAGTAGGGCAGTGTAAGTCAATGGCAGATGGACCAACCTCCACAATGGCAGGGTCAATAACAATGGCAGAGGTCAAGATGAAGGAGGCAGCAGCCTTATTGAAATGGTGATTTTCATGACATTGGACATGAGCATCCTGATTTGCTTGGCCTTGCATAGAGTGTGTTACGATCGGTATATTCCTGTACCCCTATGTGTTACGGTTTTTCTCATAACTCATGGTCTGTACCTCTTTTCCTTTCGACGTATCGCTCCCTTTGTACTTGGTATGTATCGAGTCTATTGGGAACATTGCCTTTTTCTTGCTAGTCCTATTCGTCCTATGTTCGTTTGTCTTTAACTTGTTCCTTTGTTTCTTTCCCTACTTTGCGGACAAACCCCTCCTCGGTCAATTCTCTTGTATTGACCTCGTAGTTCTTTACTTTCCCACGTACTTGATGACGCGTCCCCCCCCCTTACCTAAACATTCCTCTACATTCTACGAAGTTCTCTGATGACGCGTCCCCTCGTATATATATTTGACCGTCTGTATTTGTATTTCCTTACACTCGTTCTGCGCAATACTAGCGTACTCAAGTGTCCAGACGTCCGATTGACTCTGAACATCGTCCCTCGTCCTTCGTCCTTCAAGACCACCAAACCTTAGATCCTTCGTCCCTCCGTACTCTCTCAGACGTTGTGTCTCTTCGTGAGTACCTCCTGAGAAGTATCGTTCCTTCGTCTTTCTTTTTACGTACGCTACGCGTAACAAGGTGTTTCACAACTGACTTGAGAAGACCCAGCTCAAACTCGTGCAGAAAATCTACCACCAGAGCTGGGTACAATGTGAATCCCAATGGTGATAATTGCTTGCAGAAAGCATTCTAAGAGGTGATGTGAGATAGCCACAAGTGACCAAGAGCGTGCTTACCAGCGTTGGAACCAGTGAATCCTCTTTGAGAATGGTTTCTACGGTTATACCCTTCAGGGGCTGGCTGAGCACATAGATTGCTTGTCGTGCAAGATTGATCTTGTCCACCAAGTACGTTCTGGCTCAAGACAATCTTGCTGCAAGATCACTCATCAACCCGGTACGATGGAACTTGAATTTGGGGATCAAGCAACGAGGACAAGGGCAGTGTCCTTTGTCCCGAATGGTGGCAAGGAGGACCCTGCAATTCATTTAGTATCCCATCAGCATGCACGGACGGAGCACCACGCTCACTTTTCTGGATAGTCGGCTGAGTAAGTGAATAACCTTGGGTATACTCTCCTTGTGATGCCATCAAAGCATTTCACAATGATACCGTTCTTGTAAGCTTCGATGAAATCATCATCGAGTAATATTCTCCAGATCGCGTGAATTAGTTCTCGTTTGCAATAAGTGAGAAGATCGTGGTTGTGTTTCTTGCCCAATGTAGAGGATAAAACTTTCTTAATGGACTCCAGAAGCTGAAAGAGTCCATGAATCTTCAACCCCGCATCCCCTCCAAAAAGTAAACCTACAAAAGGAATGAACGCAATCGGATGACAACACCCAGACTCTGGATTGGAGCGGGCATACTTGGAGAGGTTTCCAAAGAAAAGATAAATGGGCCATGCCGATGCATGCCCAAACTGTGCAAGTCGAGTTGAATCAGACCAGAGCATGAGGCCAGCCACCACCCTTTCCAACTGGCAGCCATCGGCTCTTCGCTGCTTCATTATTTCATCCTGGGCTTGGTTCCAGGCGTCAGAGGCGTACAGTTCATCATAGACGCGTTGCTCGCGACCAGTGACTGGTGATTTCCAGAGCTGTTTGAAAGGCATGAGATGAAATGCCTTGGACGACACCTCTGCAAATACCGCGCGTATGACGTCGAGGACAGGTCTGTAGCGGAGACCATCCACTGAGAAAGTTACCCCATTACCTTCCTTCTTTTTCTCCCTGGTTGGTATTGATATCTCAACAGTCGTATATTTCCACCTTTCGATGCCAAATACATCCTCAAGAGGGATCACCTTCTCCGCAGCGTCGAACCGCATGGCCTCCCTGGAGGCATCAAACATCGATAAGTCTGCAATGTTGAAGTCTGGGGCTTGGAGGACCTCATGGACCAGCTGGGTGACTTCTGAATTCGACTTCAGAGTGCTGCCAGTGCTCTTCCACGACATGAGACGCCAGACTGACATATTGTACCAGGGCCAAGGCGGGGAGTAGTTGCCATGCTGGCTTTGGGTGGATCCTGGGCCGATGGGACGGGTCTGCTGAGACAACTCATCTGAAGAAAGAAAGGAGTCCGGATCGTGTGATGGGTGATGGCGGTATGCACGCGCAATGCCAAACCTGTTGAACTGTGTCATTAAGGAATCCCACACGTGCAAAAACACTCGTGGGATGATGGAAGTAGATTCAGGCTGGGGCTCGACTGCAGGGAGCGAAGGCTCAGGCAGTGGGTCGTCGTCGATTGCAAGGAGAAAGGGGGTGTGGGTGTTTTGCGATGTCAGAGGGCTCGTGTGTTGGTTCCAAGGAAGGATTGGCGGGTACGTGAGACCCAGCCTGCAGGGCGGCAAGAGTATCATGGGTATCATGGGTATTCAAGTTGCCATGTGGTTGGTGTATTGAAGTGCCCTGAAGGAAGTATGGATTTTAGGTGTAAGAAAATCTCATTGATCAAGACCTCACCTCGGTAACCAATGCAGAAGTACTAACTTGGGAGCCCTCCGGGGGAATCGCTGAAGTACTAGCCTAAGACGCAAGTGAGATACAAACCCTCCAAAGAATTCACGTCATGAACCATCGGTGCATCGGCACTCAATCTGACACGCTTGTTCAAAGGCTCCTCTGTGAAGAGGAATGTGGTGTGCACCCGCGCGAATCGCTCAGCTTGCGTACGAGCATGGATTTGGCATGTAGAGCGATGCTGCATCAGACCCCTCTGAGAGGAGAACATGCGAGGACACATTGTGTTGCACCTAAAGTTAGAGGACATCAGTGGAGAATCGTAGCTCGAAAGTTGGGAGACGACAGGGAAGTTTGAGGGCAGAAGAGAGTCCAAAAGGAAGGTTTCGGCGGAGGTCCAAAATAACGGGGGCCACAGGTCCCAGCCCATTTCATGGTATAAAAGAAAATGTTGAGATTATGTTGAGATCAAATGATGACACTCACCGCATGTGGGTATGATTTGAAATGCAAATCAGTTGAGAGTTGCGGTAGTGGTTTGAGAGGAGAAAGAAGTAGGCCTGAAAATTGAGGGTTTAATGGTGAAATATCACTGCATACCGAGATTAGGGCTGAACTGAAGAAAAGTCAGGCTGAATAGTGTCACACAGTAAGGGAAGAAGAGATAGTTGTACGTGAACGTATAAATCATTACATGCCTCAAAATAAGGATATTATGTTATTCATGATACTTGAGCGGAAAACGATGAGGAAGTAGAGGGGGATGGCCAAAATGATCAAAGAATGTCTGAACATAAAAGCGACACGCTCGAGACACGATGTCGTAGACATGGATAGGCATTCGCCCATTGTTGCGGTAACTCCAATCGATGAACTGAAAGGATCCAAGGGAGGGGTGCGCATTTGGCCACGTTGAGAGGAGGAGACAAAAAGTCCTGAGAACACATTTGTTCTCAGGGAAAGAATCCATCAACCTGAGATCGCCAGGCTGGGAAGGTAATTTCTCTGACCACAACACCAGTCCCGCACTGCCAGGAAACAGGGCATGTAGGAAGCTGAGACGCTCCGCACGATGTTCAGTCCAAAGGCGGGGATTGAGCGCTTGGTCGAGGGCACACAACTCGTAGCGCCAGCCAATCTCGTACACCTCCCACAGGACAGCCTTGATGACGCAGGGCAGCGGGTTTGCGAGTGATGTGATCAAAATGTATTTGCCGCACCATTCCACCTCATTTTTCGGGATGAAATAGGAACCTTGCATCATTGCAGCGACCTCCTCACCAAAGGTTTTCAGTATGATCAACTTATGACCCTTCGCAGTACTGTGAGCCTTGCTGGTCGCGGGTGCGGCTTCGAGGTCCTCTCCATGTGACACACCGTGCAGGATTTCCCTCCACTCCTGGGGGGAAGGAAATCTGGCGGGGGGTCGTGATTCAGTTGACTGATCCACAGCGGTTGAATAGCGAGCCAATTTGTCATGAAAAGTTGGCGGCATGCAGGAGTCTGTCTGGAGATGAGGAGGGCAGGCTCTGGGATGTGGTAGCCTGGATCCAATGATCCTTTCTTCACCCTGTTCAGGTCTTTGTCCACACCCTTTATAGCGTTGGCCCAGATGTCAAGTGGCAGCGGCATTTCGGGCACACACAACTCTTCCCACTTGTTGTGACCTCCCTTAGCAGAGTGCCTCCCTTCACAGCAAGTCAATAGGCACTTCCGAAGCATAGATAATTGCTCTCACCTGCCTGGGGACGAGCACGCTCCTTTTGCACTGCTCTCCTGAACTGGGCTTCAGTGGGCCTTTTACCCACTTGTGAGGTGACTTGAGGGGCAGAGACTTGAGAGGCACTGGGACTGGGATCTGCTGAACCGGTGTATGTGCGCTGCATGTGTGAGTGACGATGAAATCCACCTGGGCCACGATATAGGCAGTCAAACGGACGGATGGTTTTGCCAGTCTTGGAATACGTCGAGCGAATGATTGCATCGGTGAATGTGAACTTGACAGGCCTCTCAATGTTCGTCTGTGGGGTGATTGTGTGACGGGAGCAAATTAGCCATACTGGCACACCAGCGTGAAAGAGGTCATCGCAGATCCTCGTGTCTTGTGTGAAGCACCCCATCCAGTGTGACCGAACAGGAAGGGGGGGACTGGTAGAGTTGGCGATGCGAGGATTGACATAAGTGACGAAGTCCAGGAATGCCATCATGTCGAGGAAGTAGTGTTGAGCTTGAACCATGAAGACAGTGATGTCGTGAAAGGTGAGGGGGTGATTTAGAAGTAACATAGTATCGTGTTCGAGCATCTTGAGCATTCGACTGGCAATGTCTTGTTTGTCCCCGCGTGTGTCCTTCCACTCCTTATAACAATCTGATGCAATCTGTCGCAAGGATGCAATGCCGACCACTTTGTCGCGCCTCAGCTTGCTGACCTGAAAGGCGGCATGGGTAAGGGGGTCAAAGTCTTCTAGCGTGGGACGATACCACGCCCACGAAAGTGGATCGGGAGCAGGGTAGTGCTCCTGGTGACGGATGCAGACAGCATACCGGTACTTGTAGCAGTACAGCTGGGGCCACTGGAAACAGTCAGCCGTTCCAAATCGTCCATCAGCTCGGACGCGCAATTCTTTTTTGCCGTTATGGGGTTCGGGCACGAAAGTCATGTTTGGCGAAGAGTAGACGGTTGAACTCTGGTGGTCGGATGCGATGGACTTCGCATCCAAACAGGTGAATGTAGCTAGATTGACGAGTGTGATCATTTGCACAATAAAATTGCTGGAGAAGACTTACGATTGTCGGTGCAAGTTTGTGGTACAAATGTGGAGACGAGTGTCGTCATGGTTGGCAAAGGCAAAGAGATGTGGTTGGTGACAATGAATGCAGATGAGGCGGGGAGCGATGGGGTGAGGATCTCTTATCGACGAGAGATGCGGTTGGTGACAATGAATGCGGACGAGGTGGGCAGCGCAGCAATGGGGTGAGGATCTCTTATCGACGAAGAGGTGCGGGGTGAAGTAGGACGAGGACCAGAGGCGTCTTGAATATCCGAGGGGACCAAAGGAGACGCTTCAAAGGGTCATCAACCCCACTGTCGCTTGATGCGAGGCGGCGACGGGGCGACCCTATGGACACAAAGTCCAGAAGCGTGCTCTGTGAGACACAAAGTCTGACACGGAGTAGATGTTGAGCGGCACAAAGCCAGCTCAGTGGTGGTCCGTTGGGTGGAGGTGGCTATTGAGGGCGGCGACGAGAATAGAGTCATCCGTTGACAGAGTGTGGTATGAGTGGCAGACAAGAGACTGGCGGGTTTGACACGACACCGTGATTTAGTAAGCACATCACGTGACAAGCCACAACCCCATTTTCACAACCAAGTACCACACTCTTATTGCATTTTTCCACCTTGGACCAACACACCAATTTCAACACCTCGCATTTATGAAGAACGCCTCCCCTGCTGACACCAGCCGCGCTACCCCTGCCCAACGGATCACCCCCAAGCTGGCTTTGTGCCGCTCAACATTTACTCTGTGTCAGACTTTGTGTCTCACAGAGCACACTTCTGGACTTTGTGTCCATAGGGTTGCCCTGTTGCCGCCTCATATTGAGCAACAGTGGGGTTGAAGACCCTTTGAAGTGTCTTCTTTGGTCCCCTTGGATATTCAAAACGCCTCTGGTCCTCGTCCCACTTCACCCTGCACCTCTTCATCGATAAGAGATCCTCTTCCTTCAGTAACATCAATATGGACACGAGACATCAACGCATGTGAGCACTGTATTCATATTTCTTTCGTACCGTACTAATGATACTGAAGGCACTATTCTCCCTGTCCTAGATGCCTTCTTACTCGAGTTCAACCCTTTTTTGAGTCATTACCCACTGTTGGAGCTTGTCCAAACGTATCCTTTCCTTCCATTCCCCTTGCAATCGTCTGATTTCTTCCCATGCCGTGTAGTAGTCTTCCCGCCAATTGGCGAAAGTAATATCGCACCGTTTCCGCTTCCCCTTCAAGTATTCCCAGATTGATGCAGCAACCGCTGCTGCACCAAATGCAAATAGATTATCGAGGGTGGCATGAGAGGTGGCGGGATCGATGTATCGCCATAGCGATGGAGCTTCTTGGTAAAGTTGGTCCACGATGAGGTGTTGAAAGTAGGGTGCACCGAACATTTTTTGGTGGGGTGGTGGACCACACAAATAATTGAAATTAGCCAAGAGGTTGGCGGCTCTGGTAGCCCTCTGAAGTTGTTCTTCCTTTGATAACGAGTTGGGTTCAGGTTCGTTCTCATCCAAGCCGGGTTTGTTTTCATCCAACTCAGGTCCGCCCTCATCCAAACCAGGTTCATCCTCTTCCAAGCCAGCTTCGTCCTCATCCGAGTCAGGTTCGTCCTCATCAAAGTTTTTGCACAGTCTGAGCATTGACTGAATGTGGGAATGCGCATAGTGTTTCCACTCTTGTAGCATGTCATTCATGCTGCGTGTCATTTCTTTGCGGACCGTAACAGGCCGCTCTACTCGTGCTCTACCAACAACAGAGATCATTGCATTGGCGATTGCGTTCTTTATGAGTGATCTGCGTGCGTCCTCCATCATAATTGCCTCATTTGTTACCATCGACTGAATTACAGTATGACAAGCATGATAAATAACCCTCTGATTTTCCTCTTTTGAAAGACCGGTAGAGCACTGTGTCAAAGGGCGGGTGACCGAGGAGGAGGAGGAGGCCCGATGGACTTGGTGGGCCGACGAAGACAGGATGGCGCTAATGCCTGAACCATCCTTCCCCTGAATTTCTGCAGAGTGCATACTTGCGCCTGTTGCTTGCCAGCTTCCCAGAGCCAATGAGGAGGTCGAGGGATGGATGGATATGGTGGCGGGATGATGTGTCGCGGTTGTTGCTTCCCAGCTTTCCAGAGTAAATGAGGAGGTTGAGGGAGGGACAGATGTGGTGGTACGATAATGATCTGTGTAGGCTGATGGAGGAATAGTGCTGATGCCCGAACTGGTCCCCCCATGAATTTCTGCAGAGAATGGGTTCATACCCACACCTGTTACTTGCCAACTTTCCGAAGTGAATGAGGAGGTTAGGGGGGGGATTGATGTGGTGGAATAATGATCTGTGTGAGTCATCATGGCACTGATTCCCGAACTGGTACCCCTATGAATTTCTGCAGAGAATGAGTGCATACCCACACCTGTTGCTTGCCAACTTTCTGGGGTGAATAAGGAGGTTAAGGGGGGGATGGATGTGGCAGCATAGTGATCCATGTAATCCGATGAAGAAGGAGCAGCACTAACGCCCGAGCTGGCCCCCCCATGAATTTCCACAGAGAATGAGTGCATGCCCACACTCGCTGCTTGCCAGCTTTCCAAAGTAAACGAAGGGGTTGGGGGGGGGGATGGGTGTGGTGGCGTAGCGATCCGTGTGAACCATCAAAGGAGGGTCGTCGAGACCAGCTTGTCCTGGTTTGAAGGTAGGGTGAAAGTGGCTCTGGAAATAATAAGTATTACAATGTCATTGGTGGAGAGAGCCGAAATCAATAATTACCTGATTGTTTGACTGTGACATACTGGTGATGGCTGGGAGCAGCAGAAACTTGGAGTTGATGTGCACAACGTCAAAGACTCAAGTCAAATGGTTACATTGGCACCACACAGATACATATAGTCATAGAGCAACATGAGCACAAGAATGGCAAGAATCTATTACTGGCCAGAAGATATCGGGAACCCTCGAGGTGGCGGAGACCTGTCTTCAGTTCCTTCGTCGGACAGCCCCTCCTCACTATATCTGTCGTAAGAGTCCCCACTATGTCCACGGAATAAATCTTTCCCAGCCCCACCATCTTCTTCCAGCCAACATGAAACATGTGGACCAATCACAGCATGCATCTGAGCAATGTGCGTCCCAGAGACAGTCGAAGAGACACGCTGTTCCGCAAGTAGGTTCCTATAATACTGCTTGTTATCTTTGGCATCCACCAGGCCGTGTGCACCAAGAACTTGATCAAGAATCTTGAGACATTCCCCACTAACGGCCTGGGCTCCATCATGCTGGTCACGCATGGTGGACAAAAAGGCTAAATGTTGTTCTGCGGTCTCGATTTCCACGTCGGCGAGGGCCTGGCGTAGAGAGATACATTTGTGATCTGCTTGTTTGAGATTAAGTGCCGACAGTAACACTCTGTCGGGGATTGTGGAGAGGGCCTCAATGAATGCATCCCTCTTCTATTCGCATGTAAGTCAGTTGATTGATCAATGTAATTATACAACGTACCTCCTCTACTTCTTCAAACGTAATGTCGACAGGGGACATTACTCCAAATGAGTGGGCTGCATAGTGCAGCGCAGGGGGAACAGACGCTCTTCCCCTGGGAATGTAAGGATGGTATCGCACGGGGAAATGGGGGGAACAGGAGTCGTCATGAGTATCTTGTGTGTCGCGAAAATCGATCGGAGGCGGCGAGGGAGTATTGGTTGAGAAGCAACGAAGTTGGCTGAGAGTGTCCGAAGCGGACATCCTTCTGATACTTGGCTGTTTGAGACGACTGTTGTGATACGGGGAGTTGGACTTGAGTTGGAGAGGCTGGATGACTAGATCACTCCCCTTTGGACTGGGTAAGGAGTACGACTTCGCTGAATCAACTGACGAACTGAGGGAAGGGCTGCGAGATGAATGGAATGTGTCGCTGAGGGACATGGTGAGTCCTGCGGCGACTGACTGCGGTGCTTGCTGAGAGTAACAGCTTCGTCGGGGTGTCTGAGTTTGAAAGAAGGGCAAAAATACCATGCATGGTCCGACTTGGGCTGATATCAAATGGTGAAGGAACACAAGTGGATCGGTGCTGCAGTACATGTACTAGGACAGACCAACAGAGAAGGTGCTCAGCTCGGGCTGGTATTAGATGGCATGAAAAGGCAGACGGGTGATTAGCGTTGCATGATAAGAACATTACTTACAGGTGGGATACAAAGACAGCGGGATGCAGATTGGAAAGCTCAATACGAGGCGGCGACGGGGTGACCCTATGGACACAAAGTCCAGAAGCGTGCTCTGTGAGACACAAAGTCTGACACAGAGTAGATGTTGAGTGGCACAAAGCCAGCTCGGGGGTGGTCCGTTGGGCGGGGGTGGCGTAAGCGCAGAGTGTTAAGGTTAAAGTGGGCGGTGACGAGAATAGAGTTGTTCATTGATACGAGCAGAGCACGATGTGAGAGATGCAGTAGCAGGCAAGACTGTAGGCGCATTTGACGCGACACCATGGTTAAGTAAGTACATCACGTGACAGGCCACAGCCTGTATTCCATTTTCACAACCAAGTACCACACTCTTATTGCGTTTTTCCACCTCGGACACATTCTTCGTGCCGCCCGTGACGGTCACCGATTTCAACACCTCGCATCTACGAAGAATGCCTCCCCTGCTGATGCTGGTTGCACTACCCCTGCCCAACGGATCACCCCCGAGCTGGCTTTGTGCTGCTCAACATTTACTCTGTGTCAGACTTTGTGTCTCACAGAGCATGCTTCTGGACTTTGTGTCCATAGGGTCGCCCCATCGCCGCCTCGCATCGAGCGACAGTGGGGTTGAAGATCCTTTAAAGTGTCTCCTTTGGTCCCCTCGGATATTCAAGACGCCTCTGGTCCTCGTCCCACTTCGCCCTGCACCTCTTCGTCGATAAGAGGTCCTCTTTCCATCACTGTGCTCCCCGCCTCGTCCACATCAATTATCACCCACATACACAGGTATCGGCGTACTTTTACTGAAACCTTTGCTCACCAAGACCACTCGATCTTTTAGTTCCATTCCTCTTCCTCTCCAACCGTGACGATGCTTGTTTCCGCATTTGTACCACAAACTCACACCAACAATTGTAAGTTTCCTCCAGCAGTTGTTATGCACACGCCAATTCATTCACCTTCGTCAGTTTAGACGCGAGAATTCCACTTGCGTAAGTACTGCGCCAGTCTCGCTCCCGTACCGACCAATAATACTCATATAGCACCAATGTCCTCCTCATTGTAACACACGTCCTTCCTGGCCACCAACTGTACCCACCTCCGCGTACGTGCTACACTAATTCCATTCCCGTTGTTAAGTCTAAGATTCGTGTCTAGATAGCAGTAATGTTCTCCGACATTGTAGGAAGCTCCACAGTGGTGACTGCAGTGATGGTTAGTCCCACTCTGGAGCATATCTTTCATTACTCACTGTTATTCTCCTCACGGCAGGCGATTATGCGTTCAGCATGCAACCAAAAATGGCCACTTAATTCCCTGGCCCAATTGTGTGTTCTGCAGAGCAGAACTATTCGCGGATCATCTAACCTCCCTTTGAGCAGATTCTTGATCACCTGTACTTCGTCATCGACCTTGTCTAACCACAGCAAAATCACCTTGAAGTTTCTACTGGAGTAGGTACAGCAAACTGTGAGTGGCTGCACGACTCATTTTCCAGGTCATTGACAAGTGTGTCAGGCGGGATAAATACTGAAATGCGCTGACAATCCTGTCCTGATTCCAGTGGGTGGTCAGATCGAGATGTGTAACTTAGTGAAAAGCTGGTGTGTCAGGGAGATACACAAATCCTGTCTGCAAAAAAAATGCAGGATTGATCGAAAGGAACCTCAGGTATGCGAGGTTGTTGAGCGCATCGACGATCACATTGAACTGACAGGTGCTGTTAGCTCTCGTATGTAGGGCGAGGTTGGTCAGCTGAGGGCAGTGGCGGAGGAGCATTGCGACAATGTCAGGAGGGACAGACATGGCAATGTGAAGATAGATGACAGTCTTGCAGCTCATGGTGAGTGAGTATAACAGGCTCTACGCCTTGGCTTGGGACAAGATGCTGATTTTTCTGTAAAGAACGGGCTCGATCCTTCGCAGGTTGAATTTCAGCTCCACGCAAGATAGTAGTCTGAAGTCTTACCATACTTGCATGCGACGAGCCACTCGCATATACTTGGCCAGTTCATGCAGCTTTCTACTTGCTAATAAAAAAACCATCCTCTCTACCTCGGTGGGCAGGTTCGTTGTGGTCTTGTGAATGTAGGAAGTGACGACCATGGGCAATAGGGCAGGTAATGGGTGCTGGGGATGACACCGACCTTCGGAAGGTAAGAGGGAGGGTTTATTCTGCACTCGATTTATTGAGGTGATTTACTGGGAAATGCAGTGGAGGGATTATGGAGTTCATTGGCTCTGCAGCTGACCTGGCCTGACTTGTCTTCATTTCGGGGAGACAATATGGGGCTTTGATGAGTTACCACGGCCAGCCTAGTCAGGATACTACACCTTATGCAACAGAAAGAAACCCACTCCCACTTCCGGACGACAGGAGGGAAACTTGGTGCAGCCATGGCCAACTTGTGAGTAATAGTATTATGCCTAAATGGTGTGCGGACAATGACCCAGTGTGGCCATGGTGGCAGGTCCTGCACCTTATGCGACGGCAAGAGCACCACTGTCATTCCCGGATGACGCGAAAGGTCTATGTGGCACTTCTGGTAGATTGAGATTTTCCCAAGTCCCATCACTGAGTGGTTTTCCACCACCTCTTTCGTCATATAAATCAAACCATGGAGTCAGATGGTCGTGTGCATGTTTGCCCCCGTCTGTTATTCCCGTCTTTACCTGAACAATGGCCAGTGCCAGTGCCTCCTCCCCGAGCGTAGACTCAACTACGTCCACTACCCTCGCAAATGTCACCACTGTCAACCCTGTGTTGCTGATGCAACAGCTCCAACGTCTAGTCTCTATGCAAGAGCGCATTGTGAGTGTCAGCAACCAGCAGAACGAATCACAGAGTATTTTCCATTCATTCCATGTGCTCATTGGCTGACATTACCTTGGGTAGAGCTCCCGGAAATTTTCGCCATAAAGGTCGTCTCATCAGACGTCTCGTGTCTCTCCACGATACTGTAGATGACATGTTATAAGAGGTTGACCGACGAGCCCACATGGGCGCCAGCGTCAACTACACAAACCAGTGCGTGGTGGAATGCATTACTTGTCATTGATGCTGATAGTGCATACAAGGGAGAACCGTTTGTACAAGTCCTACAAGAAACTGATACGGTGGATTCCCTCTGTTCGTGAGATCCCTGCGACTTGTTTGCATACAGCTCTACAGGAAATGAGAAGGTCATTTCCTTTAATTTTATGCAATGGGACTCAAGAGGCTTCAGCTTGGGAAAGGTGCAGACAGCAGCCAAGCTGACAATACCTGTAGACTAAAAGTATATGTCGTCAACTGGCTCATGCAGGGCAGGCAAAGATCTGATCCGCCACTCAGCCCGGAAAATAAGACTGGGCGTGGCTTCTACAATGATGCGACCAGGCGCCTGTTGTGTCCAGTTGATTTCGACTGGAACGATGCCAAGTGAGTCCCGCTCTGCCATGCCTTTCACAACTAACTCCGTTAATGGTACAGCCAACATTGGAACATACGTGAATACCATCCTGACTACCTTGTCACCGCCCAGTCTTGGCCAGCATTTCTATATCCTAGTGGCAATTTTGACCCCAATTGCCCTGATGATGGCCTGTTCAAGGGTGATATCTTACTGAAGGTGAGTATTGCACATGTAAGCTAGGTTGTTACTGATTCTCTATTCCAGGCCTTCAAAGCCATTTTTATCTCTTCAAGTGCTGCAGATGTCTTGGGGAACGAGGACACCGAGGTGACCTCTTCAATGAGACATCACCGAGGTGAAAGGTGGACACGGTCCAACGTGGCAAATCTGCTAGGTATGTTCACAGTGGAACCACGTGCCATTGCCTATGTGGCTTGCCAGGTAAGTCGTTCACTTAGTGTTGGCATTGATCACGGCACTAGTTGATTGGATTCCCTTGATAGGTGTGCTTTGCCCTCTCCTCTGTCGGATCGTGGGCAATTGTGGATGGTGTGTTCGACACCCACAAGTTCTATGAGGCAATAGTGGAATGGTTTGAAGAAACCAAGACTGAGGAGGATAAAAAGTTGGTCGACGATCTTCTGTTGTGGTGGAATAGGTAAGTCTGTTGGCCGTTTTGCATCGATTGAGGCTAATTGGGAGGTGTAGGAATGTATTCGGACCAACATTTGCTTTTCGCATTGAACAGACCCCTGGTGCTCACAGGTCTGTAGTGAGGTCACTGAGGACGTGCTGTATTGCTATGGGTGGCCTGACTTGAGATGTTGCATAGTCTGATCAGTATACTATTTGTGAGCGAATTATGAACTGCCTTAATTTTTGTGTGGCTCTATGGATATGATGAATGATTGTGTCAAATTTTCATTTTGTTGCCTTGGTCCTCTGTACGGTAGACATTTTCCTTCATAATCATGCTGTCTGGGATTGCTCACCATCATGACGAAGTTATCTGGTGCAGATGATTATACTTCTAGTCAAGTTGCTGAACTCTGCTTGTGCATGTATGTGTTGTGCACATTATTTTCACTGTCCCCTATTTGACAATGACACCAAGTTGATTGTATTATAACAGGATGAACATGAATGCATTGAGCATCAATAAAAGCATGTTGGGCACCAATTCCTGACACCTCATGAACTGACTTTCTTGCTTGGTAAAAGTAAGAAATCACAGTGTTTTGCAAACTTGTCACTCTGATTGTTATTCTACTCAACTGATAGTGTTGTACATTAAGAAGCTCTTCTCTGTAGGCCCCAATATTACTTTGCTTGTGCACTTGACTCATCATGGTTACTAATCTATCCTGCTTTCACCCAATTGTGTATTATGTAACTTGCCTGACTGCCTGACACTTATTACCTACAGGACCTACCATTATAAGGGATGTATCAGGTCTGCCCAAGTGAGAAATCTTGGTAACCCCTC
>JBBPRB010000106.1:0-26793 GCA_038092815.1 Hortiboletus rubellus
TNCGCGAGCGTGGCGTTTTCGTATCCAGGTCCTGATGGTACGAGCGTTGTGCACATCCCGTTAAGGGTGTGAAATTCGTTGACCATCAAGGACTCGAACGCGTAACGAAGAGGCTGTTGGAGCGTAACATCAACACGGATGAGAACGAAGGGAACGTCAATGCGCGCACATTGACGTAGGTGATCCACCTCAACGCCCAGACAATGTTCGCCATAGGGATAACAAAGTCAGTATACAAAACCAAGATCAAGACCAACGTTCCGGCAATCGCAGCAGCGGTCAATTCACTCGTGGAGGAAGCTGTGATAGCTCTAAAGCAGGTCTTCATCGCGAGCGTCACGGTAAAGGCAAACAAGAGGAACGTGCTATTGGGACAGTGGATCAGGGTTATACTTAAATAAAGTCAAAGGGATGTATTTACAAGAATTGTTCGGCTGTCTTTTGCGGGCCAGCCAAGAAATAGAGAATGACCGACATGACGGCGACGGAAATGGAGCTGACTGGAATGTCCGCGATAGTGTGAGCTAGACCCTCAATGAAGGGGTAATATAAAGCTCCCTTCTGGTGACGGAGGACAATGAGGCGCTGGGAAAAGAGACCGGGAATCTCAGCAAAGGACAGGCTGGAACAACAGAATAGTAAACTGTCAGAGGTAGTATTCAATACACTTCCATTCGAGTTTCACAGGATACCCGTACAAGTAGATCAAACTAGCCCGCGAAAAGTATGCGCTCGTGTTGTTGGCAACTTGGAAAAACACCGTTCCGATGAAAACACCCTGGAATATCTGTGATCTGTAGTTGTTCGAGACGGGTCAGTCTCCAACGGACGGGCGAAATGCATGCGAGGGAACACGAACCCTATTTGAACAACCTGCGTGGCCCGGTCACCCTTCAATATTTGCCATCGGCGTCGCATCACCGCGTGAACCTGCATGGGTACTGAAAGTATATACGACTGGCCATTAGGAGCATGCCGCGCGTGTTCGCTCGAGGCACTCGCATCGTAAATTCTCTTGAGCTCAGGTTTGTCGACGTAGACGGTATAGTACGAATCTGTTGACGAATGATTGAGCTGGCCGTAGGCGGATGTCCTGAAATAGCCTGCCATCTCATCTGCCGTGCGTGGTATCACCCCCTGAAATCCAGAACGAATCTTGCGCCCGTAGGGATCAGTTACTGTGTGAGGAGGGTGAGGACATAAAAGCCACTAAAAGACCGACTCGAGACATACTCGCCACCAAGAAATCCGGGGTCGTTTGCCTACTCTGCGGTTCGTACCCCATATCCATGAAATACCGTTTTGCCTCTTTTGCAGGCCCAAAGTATGCCATCTTTCCCTCGTAGATGAGACATACTTTATCAAACAGGTCAAAGAGCTGCTCTCCGGCTTGAAGTATAGAAACGACGGTCGTGACATTGGCAGTATCGGTCGTGACGCGGAGGGTTCGGATGAACTCGAGCGCCGTGGCCGAATCCAAACCACACGTCGAGCTAGGTGTATCCAGATCGGGAACGTCGTTTTATGGTGAAAATGAGAGGATACGTACTTGTCCCAACAAACAATCTTACCCCGCGCGGACATGACCTCTGCAAGCGATACCCTCTTCTTCTCACCCCCAGAAATGCCTCTGAGGGACGCATTACCAACGACAGTGTCCCTGGCACGTTCGAGTCCAAAGATGCGCATTAGCGCTTCTGCAGTGTGCATAGCGTGTGCCGATCTTGACTGGCTGTGCGCTCGGGAGCTCGGGGTCCTCATCGTAGAGGCAAACTCCAACGTTTCCCAAACTTTGAGCGTTGGAAAGTGGACATCATCCTCCGGGCAGTATACAACGTCGCCGCGGTATCGCTCTTTGATCTCTTCGGAGGAGAACGAGTCGTAGAAAACATCTCCTAAAACATCGAAGTAGTCTCCGCGATGGTTGGCGATGGTTTTCAGAAAGGTACTGCACCCGGAACCCGGACGACCCAGAACGACTGTGTCAAGGGAGGTTTCCGTGGGTAAGCCAGGATGAAACTAAAGAACAATGTATACGCACGGAGCATCTCCCCTGGCAGCACGACACCCTCGAAGCCGGATATAATGTCGCGAACAGGTGGGTGCCACCAGGCATGAATGTCGCGGATAATCGATTTGGGGTAGAATAACGATACCAGATTATGCTGGACGGCTGCACCGACGTCCAGTCCTATGACGCGGAGGTCTCTGAACATAACGCCCAGCTTGCGCATCTGTGCGCCATCTTCGATGGACCTGTCATGGATGCGAATTGAGTCGACCGAAAATACCAAAAATCACGACCATGGGCGGGGTAGACTTACTGTTGTCTGACAATGCTTTTGATCAGCGCCTCTATACTTGACCCATCATTAAAATTTGCGGTAGATGCTCTTAGTGGTTGTACGTCCTGCAGTAATTCCGGTTTCCGGTGCTGGGTGTCGAATTCAGACATATGCAACTCCAACTCCAACGAGCCAGCCATATGGGCTCAGAGCGAGAAATGACAGTTGTGCGGAAGAGGAAGAGGTCGAGCGGCGTGTATGTAGTAGGTCCGCTGACATGATGACGTTGCTCATATATCACAGTAGACCAGGTCTTCAATTGAAGTTCGGAAGAGCTACAAGCTTCTCGTGCATGCGAGTACGAGATTGTAATTCGGTTCCACTAGTGCGGCCCAAAATTAGAATGACATGACTCACCCGACTGGCCCTTTGACTCCCTTGGGTTTATTGCCTTAAGTAGAGGTCGCATTCGGTATGTGTGAATATCATTTTTTGTTCACTGGCGTCCGATCAGTACCAAAATTTGTGACTGCCGACTTGGGGGTAGGGACGAACCACGGGCCTATAGTGTTGCAGATCATTATATGTCCTGCTCATCGAGGACCCAAGTTGCTGGGGCGACGAGACTCAGAAAGCTAGACGGTGTGGGTTAGCATGCACGGAGGCATTTTGTTGTTCACTCACTGTAAGGCGAATTGACCCACGTAAAGCCTTGGTACCGACGGGGAGTATTTGTCGCTATTGACGTTTGGCAAAACGACTTACAAAGCATATGACCTTGCTTGCCAGTAAGTCTGTAATGACTCGGACGTGTCGATGCACTCGACCCATCTGCGCACTTCAAGCTGAAATCAAGTGGCATTTACTGGTAATGATCCAATGTGACAATATTGTACAGTTTGTGTAGTTATTCGGGAGATACAGCAAAATTTGCATCCTCCAGCTTACAAAGAACTATGCGGTGGGCTTGCCAGTACTGAGTAAACTGATGTGAAAACCTGGCATGACTTGCTCGTATATCTTCGCAAACATCTTCTCTACTTTGAACGTCTCCTCCATCTGGTCAGACCGAACACGCACTGCCAACTCGCGTGCAAGGGGGTATCAGACATCATTCCTACAGACGCTGCCATCGGGATCGATACATTTATGGAGAGGATTGGGCACCCACTTTTGGGTCTGGTCCAGCAAATCGTCCGCCAGGTCAACATCAAATACTCAGGTCTCGGAGAATGAGCTCATTAGAGTGCAACGACTGAGGCGATTCTTCCAACCACCAGGTGGCACGACATGGCCGGTTGATAGCCGGAATGGACTGCGTGTTGGAAACAGGACGTGACGGATACTGCAACTGCCCTTCAACTGGTGTCGACACTCGAGTCCGTCTCTGTGTCACTTCGGGACGTCATCGAGAACCTTGATGCGCTCGCAAAACGCCATGCGGCCACGCCCAAGGCTGCGCACAGCAACCTTCAACAAGCTGTCCCTATGACATTGCCTGTACTTGAGTTTGGGCAAGCAGCTGGTACGCTCGCCTCGCTCCCCGCTGACAAAGCGGTTGCCTGACATACGGAACGCGACCGTAATACTGAAGTGGGCGGGTTCTTCCTCGACGATGCCACAGAAGTGCAACCCCAATTCGTGTGCCTATATCACCGCTATGGCTGCCAACGTGTGCTGTACGAGGTGATGGTAGCAGACCACGAGCGCTCGACGGGACCACTACACTGGAACACAATTGACCTTGTGGGTGGTCTGGAAGTGCACCCCGGAGCGATGGACAAGAACCTGAGCCTTACGAACCTCGCGGACAAGACGGGACGGCAGGTCGCGCACGATCTCGTGTACGATCTCTGCCGGAGGAGTGCCAGCGAAGATGTGCCGTTGGTTGAGCTGCTGTGTGCAGGTGACAAGGTGGCTGGGGATAGACTGCGCTGGTTGTGCGGGCCTGCCAATTATCTACGGTTGTCCGTTGCGGTGGTTGAGCGTGTCGTCGGAAGTGAGAGTAGGACCCTCGATGGATGGCGAGATGCCTAATCGGACTGCTGATCTCGATGGCCCACGGCAAGTGATTCGCCTACCCTGCAGAGCTTCTTTCTAATGCATCCCCCCGACGGCCCTCCGAGCGTTTTCTATCTGCAGTAATGGGACATATCACCCGGCCAAGGGTGGTAGATAAGCGCGTTCAGGAAGCCCTGCATGTGTATGAGTTTGTATTCGGCAGTGGTTTTGAGGGGACACTTTTTGCGTCGATATGTTGCGTCTATGTTGGTTCTTCGATCATCGTCCCCGAAGCAACTCCGTAGAGCGCGGCACGTAGCATCGCCAACCACATACGACCATGCCCCGCCGCTCATCCCCTCGCCTTTAACCGTCTCCTTCGCTCTCGCTCTTTTTTTTGTTCCCTTCCCACCCTCCTCATGCCCAGTATCGTCCCTCTCATCGCATCTCATTTCCTAGGTAGGTCGACGGCAGCACACAAACGGTAGCGCTAACGAGCCTCAGGCGTCATTCTCTGTAGTTTGTGCGCCACATGTTGCTTTGTGCTCACAGAACATTTGACCCTTGATAGGTTGTACGGCCTTACGTTGGCACAAACATGGTATTACTTTCACTCGTTCCCCAATGACAGTTGCCGTACTAAGATGCTGGTCAGTGCTGTCCCCCCTGTGTGCGTATCAAACTCATCCAACCCCGCTAGGTGGCATTCCTGAGGTAGACCATCCAAATCGGGAAATACTACCTGTTGGGGAACTCATCGTACCGCTAGCACCCTTGGCACGGTCCAGATCGTGCTCGTGTCCGCGTCAATATACCAATATACCATCGTTTGGGCTGGGGATACCGTCATGTCCGGTTATGTCACATCGTAAGATATTTTGTGCCGTGCCTGTGGTTTACGGACTCACGTCGCGACTCGACGCAGGTCATTCGAGGTACGTGTATGCGCCTATCCCAGCGCGTCTCTGTTTCATGGCCAAGGATCGTGTCTTTAGGCGTCAATGGGCGTTTCTGTAGGCACTTTCACAGCCATTACACTTATTTGACATTAATTTCGCCGCTGGCCAGTCTGTCATCGCATTTGGAGTACAATTGTCAGTCAAGTTCTCTCCTTTCTTCCGAAGTGATCTTGACGTCATCCTCCACTCCATTAGGACATATGCACATCGTATTTGGAGATGTGAGTACTGCGCCCAACAATCGAGCTTTCACCGCATTCGAGCTCACTTGGGGTCCCAGTGAGTTTTTCCAATCGGTTGTTGACTTTTCCGATCGTAAGTGGTACAGGGATCAGCACTCCGCGGGCTAAATGTTATTGGTGCCTCCAGGTGGTGTTGGCATTTATTGCACTAGGTCAGTGGTACCAACTGGTTCGGTAGATTCAAACAAATCTTGTCTAGGTTGTGGTGGAGGTATGCCTCGTACAGTGTCGAGCGTGTGTCCGTACTTATGGTCAACATATAGCTATGTTGGCAGAGACGTACGTGGACCACGTGGACCCCTCTTCTATCCTTGACCCAAACCTCACCTTTAGTGTCAGAACCCCGCAGTGGCAGAGCACGCGCGGAACTAACGTCAGTTGCCTGTCATCCATTTCCATACAAACTCAGGGGATCGATCCACCTAATACTCGAATACGTTGGCTTAGGTCTCTGCAGTGATCTTTTATGTTGCTTCGATTGCTTGTGATCTCCTCATAGCCAGCTCACAAGCGTACTTGTTTCACAAATCAAGAACCGGGATTGGGCGGTAAATCTTGTTCTTGTCTGCCGAAGCAGCATAGCGCCAACGAGTCGCATTAGGTTAGGTGGTCTTATCACGAGGCTAACCATCCTGGTCATCAACGTCGGTCTACTGACAAGGTACCCTTCTCGTCGTCGCGTTGGGATAATCTGACCCTCCCTTTTCCACCAGTATCGATGTGACTGTCTTTCTTGTGCTGGTATGGTTCCCCTTCTGACTGTGTTGATCGCAATGACGGCCACCACCAGTTTCTCGTCTGTCCATCTAACGGCGCATTTCTCGTACCATATATTCTTATGAGCCATTGTAAGTTCCGTACTCGTTCTTGGCCCAACCAGGTATCAACGAATGTGACGAGTCCAGGTTACCTCATTTCATTCCTGAGCGTGTGAGCCCAACTGTATGGACCCGACCGAGCGCGTACTCATCCCGCATCGTAGCCTCAACTCGCGGCTCCTCCTGCGTGAGTTGGCCGATAACGACGAGGTGCGTCCGTCCTTGATGGTGGTCAGACTCGGGCCTGTGTCTGACGCCATTTCTTCCCTCTAATCCCTCCATGGGTGGGACAGTACGCCTGCCCGAGTATTGTCGCGAGCTCCGTGGATGCTTTCGGGCTCTGTCCGCCATCTCAAGCGCACTCGCCGTGTCCATCCCCGTCCCTCTCGCGAACCCTGTCTCGGTGCCCGGATGACCCATCCCAGACGCCGTCGCAATGCCAGTCGCAATCACACACGCCAAGTCCGTCCGGGGTGGATCCGTCCCCGATCATGCTCGAGTCGCGGGTATGAGTCACACATTCTGTTCGTGATTCAGTAAAATATTTCGGTTTTCTCACTCCGTTGTGTTTTCCTTCCTTGCCCTTTTCTTTTGTGCGTTTGGAGGTGTCGACGTGGCTGGGGCTATGGTGGGTTGAGAGCCGTACGAGCAAAGATGGTACTGTCTCGCGTCACCCCCCATGCCTCACCCGTCGTTAAGACGTCCCTCCACTCGCATTCTAAGTTGTACACAAGGCCATGGGGCAGCGGTACAACGTATAGAACCCCAAGTCTGGACCCTCCTATATAATATGAATCGCGATAGACTGGCTGCGGGCCTGTATAATGTTATAGCACGATCCTATACGTATGTACTACGGACGCCATGCATATGAATTCGATCTGACGACTGAAATAATCCCTGGCATCGCTTTGCTGGGTGTTCGGTCGTGAAAAAGAGACCATCAGAAACCGCACAATAGAACAGATCCACAACACAAGGTGTGTGCCAAGGAGCGAGACCTTACGACTCAAGCTTTCAAGCACCGCGAGCGCTGTAACGGTACAGTGACTTGCCAATCCCTCAATATGCATGTTTTAGTGCATCAAAAAGATCCATTGGGTCCGGAGTCATCATTTAACGCATTCTGGTGATGCATCACGTTGCTGATACCACGTATTCCAGCATATATTTCGTTACGGATAAAAAAAGTAGACGCACGTACTTGATCATCGACACGAGATGTGACAACGCACACGCAAGGGCTATTTTGGTTGTCGGACACCCGAGTATCTTTGTAGTATGAAAAGGAGATGATGGGCCTAGGCAAGAGAAGTAAAACAACTAGATCACCCACTTCCTAAAGACAAGGTGGGGGGGGGTCGGACGTTTGAAACATGGCCGCACACACGAGAGCACGCATTATTTGGAAGGAGGATACATCGCGGGCAACGTTGCTTCTCGGGGAAGAGCTGCGTACACAACAATACGCACCATCTCTGGAAGGAGGGGACAACATGGTAAGTCAGACGTTGGTGAATAAATGGAAATTCGAGAACGCGTACAAGTTGGAAGGTGGACAGAGTATGTGTGGGCAGACGTGAGTGAATGGCCGAAGACACGAGAAGACCCACTTCCTGGAAGTCAGCCCTTGGCGCATATCCCAGTGAGTAGAGAACACGCACTTGCTGGAAGAAGCGGAGAGGATCAGACCTTGGCGGGCAGTCAGACATGCAAGTACACGCACCGACATAAGCTGAGAGGCAATAATTGTGTCATACTGGTCAAACATATGGGTGATGTGAATTCTACCCCGACTCCAAAAATATACGCACCACATTCAAGACAACTCCATCCAGGTCCCACACATTCAAAACGTCCATCCGGACCGCAACATGTCACACTAGATCCGAGTCATCACTGGGAGGCGTTTTCTCAACTCCAGATTTCCGTCAATCCCGTACGCCAGAAGAATCACCCTCTTGCAACGTAAGCCGCTGCGGCCTGCTAGGCAGCTTGACGGGGCCGTAAACATGGGGAGTGAAAGTGGATCGACACTGCCAACATTCCCTTTGTTGCCTGCCGGAAGGGCTCAATCAAGGAAAAGGGACGCCCTGTTTCTCGAGCCGAGGGGCCATCAGCTACATGCATATTCGACGTTCAAATCAGCAACTTGGAACGCCACAAAAAAGGACATTTTGTGGAAGGTACGCGGCTGGCATGAGTGACCTAAATGCACTTTTTTGGATCGCTTAGAGCTTACCAGCCAATGAGAGGGCTTCGAAATCACCACATAGGCTGTCGGAGAGACTCAAAGCGATAACGTTACTCGTCTGCTTTGCAGATGTTCGAGCCAGGAGCCTATATCGAGAGGACAGGCAGTTCGACCATAGGCTACCTGGAGGGCGTGAATTCCCATCCTTGTAGTACGTCAGCTAAGTCAGCTGACAGCCGATGGGCGGGCGCTATGTAAACGGTTGACTCGCTTTTCCTTAGACTCTCGTCCATCATGGACGCAGCAGGAAAAACTCTGGTGGGACTTGCATCCGTCTCACGACGAGTTTTCGATACGCTGGTTAGGGACGCTGGTCGGAAAACTGTCGAAAGCTTTCAGCTCGAAAAGATAGTTGTCGCTTCCGGAGCCATCCTCGAAACGCTGAACGGGCCTTTGATCCTTGGCACCGGTACTGTCGATGATCGAATCAGGGACTGGCTGTCTGGTGAAGAGCCTAGGAGGTGTCTGGACACCTTGAATCGGATGGAGGCATTGCTCAGTCCGAGACTCAAACACGGTCGTGGCGTATGTGTAAGGAGCTTCTTTCAATCTTCGCGGCCTGTCTCCACCAAAGACCAAAGCGAGGAAGCAATCAGGCTGTTTTGGAAACATGAAAGTTATTTCCATTTCTTGCTCTCAGTAGAAATATGGTGAGTGTCTCGAAAGATGGCAAGTAATCGTACGCTTCATCATCCCACTAGGAATCGAGAGGGTGGCGTTCAACAGTTACCAGCAGTGCCCCCTCCAAATATGCTGCACATGCACCAGGCACTAGGCCGAGAGGACTTCACACAAGTTGATCGGCGTAACGTTGGGGATCCTTCGGGCATGGCACAAGAAAGAAAGACCAAGCAGGGCGTCGACGGTGGTATGTCACCACCGAATTCTCATGTCTTATTTCGATTGTATATCTCCGGCAGAGAAGCTAAACAGTATATCGAGATGGCTGAGTGCTTGGAGCTGCAATGACACATTTGAACGTATCCTCCTTTTGCGTCAGCCAGATACATGTATCTGGTTGCCCAACACAAATATGTTCAAAACATGGAGAAAATTGGATAATTCATTTCTGTGGTTGCATGGGAAAGGTGGGGTATTTAATATGTCTCGAGGATCCCCTCACTGAAGCGACCGTGCTCAGCCGGAGCAGGGAAATCTGTCCTAGCGTGCGTATCAGCGTCCTATCTTCCGTTGGTGCTGACCTTTGTTATAGCTCTTCCGTGATTGACGGCCTGGAGAGCTCTCTACAGGACGGCGAGGTTCTGGCATACTTCTATTGCGATTTCCGAGACGAGCGCTCAACGAGCGCCGCAGAGGTGATGCGCTCCCTGCTCTCCCAGCTGATACAGCAATTCACTCGCCACGCCGTCGATCCTGGAGATCTGATTGACGCGCTTACCGTGAAGATGGATGGAGGTGCTTCGACCATCAATAATGTTATACTTCTTGCTCGCTACGTTTCTCGTGCCGCGAAGCAATTCAACGGACAACCGTTCCTCGTTGTTGACGCCTTGGATGAATGCAAAGATGTAGATGGCCTTCTCAGTGCTATCGCGGAATTGCGGAGGGGCGGTATGCGATTGTTCGTGACCAGCCGGCCACTCCAGATCATTAAGGACAGTTTCTCAGGCCTTCCATCGATCGACATGGATATGATGAAGTACGAGGTATCAACAGATATTGAGCTGCACGTCACGAGAGAACTGGACTCTCATCGACGGCTTCGAATCGTGGATGCGAGCTTGAAAACCGAGATGTATTCTGTTTTATGCAAGAAAGCTGACGGGATGTGAGTGCCATCTCACTGCCTAGCTATTTCAGAGCCATTATCATTATTCTGTAGGTTTCGATGGGTTCAGTGTCAGCTCAGTATCCTCAAGCGATGCATAACCGCAGTTCAGGTTCGAGAGGTGTTGAACGACCTTCCGAGTAACCTGAACGAAACGTACGATAGAATTCTTCTGAAGATGAACGAAGACGAGCAGGAGGGCAAGCTCGCTCGGCGTGCTTTGGATTGGCTTGTAGTTGGCTTGGTGCCTTTGCAATTGTCCCAAATCATAGAGGCCCTTTCAATCGACCCTAACCAGCGAGTTCTGGACCGTGATTCTGGGCCACTTCATGGACTCGCTCTACTGGATGTGTTAGGTAGCTTGGTGACATACAGTGAGGTGACAGATATCGTCATCCTATCTCACTTCAGCGTCAAGGTATGCCAGAGGATCTTCTCCTTTTCGGTTCCACGGGGCTGATATGCTCTTTGGGCAGGAATATCTGATAGCAGAGTCCACTCGCATCAACCATCCAGCATATCATGTCGACACAGAAGTTGCTCATACGCGGCTGGCCCTGCTTTGTATGTGTTGCATCTCCATTCACCTTGAACAGGGACAGCAGTCTTCCGGTTATGATGTGTCTGCTCGGAGCACCCATAGAACGAGGATTCGGGTTGACAACTCTGACATGGCGGCTCATTCCATAAAATATCAGAGTTCACCACCGCCATCAACCGAACTCAACTCGCTTCAAGAATATGTCCTTTCTCATGGTTTCCACCACCTTGCACATATCAATCCCGGAAACAGAGTGGTTCCACGTGCCATCGAAACTCTTCATTCCAATGCACAACAGTACCCTTCGGAGTGGGACCGGTTACGTAGCAGATCCTACTGCGCATGGCCGACTCTCAAAGATGACTTTGTGCTGTTCATTCTTATCGCTTTTGCACCCGCGTCACTCCTTCATGCATTTATCCGTCGCACTCGGCCGAAGTGGAAGGATGGCACGAACCCACTCACATATGCGGCCTGCTTTGGCAAGATTGAACACGCCAGGATCTTGCTGTCAAGCGGTGTCAGCCTCAATCATAGAGGCTGGGACGCCCCCTCTGATCACCATCCACTTCTACCTCTTGAGGCTGCCGTCAAACGGGATGACTTTCAAATGGTCAACGTGTTCTTGGCCGAAGGCAGTCCTGTGCCCCATGTGTTATTCGTGCATGCACTGAACCGGTACTGCAACATTCCCGCTCGCATTGTGTCGAGGCTGCTACAAACTGATCAATTTGCGGAATGGGCGGCTGACGCACCGAATGAAGAACTGCTACGTGCATTAGACCCCGCGCGTTATCCATACCCTCCCCCCTCACAACAGGACGTTGATGTGATTCGACGAAGATCCATTCAACTTGGCTGTAATCCATCTACTCGATTCAGCGAGACGTCCCTCCGCCATGCTGTATCTGCAGGGCTTGTTTCTGTCGTTCAAGACATGCTTTCGCGAGCTACATCACTCCCTCCTGACATAATACTCGATGCGTCATGCAGCCCGACGTCAAATGTTGAGATGATACATCTCTGCCTCGATATGGGGAGTGACGTCCACACCGTTTCATCTACTGAAGAAACTGCGCTACATGTTGCCCTTGCTGCTCCCCAAGTGTCCGAAGCTATTTGCTTGGAAAACCTTCAAGTTCTCGTTGACGCAGGATGCAATCCGTCTAGACACAATTTATATGATGAAACACCGCTCCACCCTGCCATCAGGAATGGGTTTGTTTCCATTGTCAAGTACTTGCTTGCGCTCCACGTACCATTGCCATCCCCCATCTTGCTTGCTGCATCCGAGACGGTCAAAGCATCCATGATTCGCCTTCTGATCGACAATGGTGCTTATGTGCACACTATCGCGCCAAATGGGGATACGCCACTCCACCGGGTGTTGCTTAATCGACAGTCGCCCTCAGAAGAATATCTGGATTGCGTTCAAGTCCTTGTCAATTCCGGGTGCAATCCTTGGTTACCTAATGCCCTCGGCAAAACTCCTTTCGTTATTGCAGCAGAAAACGGCCATCTTGAGGTCGTTCAGTACCTTTACAACACACTGAACTCCCCATTGCCGCCTGATATCCTCCTCTCTGTTGTTGGCAGTAATTCGTCGAGGCTAGCTCCGGTGATCAGATTCCTTATCGACAAGGGGGCTAGTATACATGCCACTCATGCCAGTGGAAATACTCTGCTTCACCTGGCTATGGCACGCTCTTGGGACAGAGAATGTTTAAGCAGAATCAGACTCCTCGTCAATGCTGGATGCGATCCCCGTGCGCATAACCTAGCCGGTGAAACGCCATTCCATTTTGCAGCAAGGCAGGGACACATATCTGTCATGGAGTATCTCCTCTCCCTCGGCATCCCGATCCCCTCAAATTTAATGCACACTCAGCTTGACAAGGGGTATTCTTTCGGTGTTCCGCCTCGCCACTCAGCTGTTCGTTTCCTCCTGGAAAAGGGGGTCGACGTATACACTGTCGCCAAAAATGGAGATACTTTACTACATCTCGCTGCGAGCATTTACCCAGAAGAACACGCTTTGGAGTTAGCTAGGCACCTGGTCCATGCTGGGTGCATCCCGTGCGTACTCAATTCGTCACAAGAAACACCAATGCATATCGCCGCGCGAAAGGGGTCCATCTCCATCATTAAATTTCTGCTTTCACTGGACGCTTCACTCCCCCCCGATATACTACTTGCTGCATCGACTGGTTACTCCAGAAAAACGGAATTGATCCGCTACCTTGTCGAAGAAGGTGCCAATGTCTCCGTTGCAACGACGGACGGAGATACTCCACTCCATCTACTCATCACCAGAGGAGACGAAGATGATCGCTTGGAGTGTGTTAAAATCCTCGTTGACGCTGGGTGCGAGCCTGGTGCTCAGAATTTAGCTGGCGAGACACCTCTGCATGCCGCAGCGCGACATGGATTCGATAACATCTTGGAGTACTTCCTTTCACGTGGCGTTCCGCTGCCGGACAACATCCTGCCGCTTGCCTCCGGGACGTTGACGACAATTCGGTTCCTCGTCGGCAGAGGACTTGATCTACGCAGCGTTGCGGCTGATGACGTTACAAAACTAATGCATCGCGCGCTCAATTCTCCTCGCAACTCCGACAAAGATTGCGTGGAATGTGCTAAAACCCTCATCAGTACTGGCTGGAATCCCTCACTAAAGAATGCAGCTGGTGAAACGGCCGTTCACGCTTCGGTGAGAAATGCCAAAATTGGTGCTATCAAGTTTTTCCTTTCGCAAAAGGTCCCGCTCCCCTCCGATGTCCTCCTCGCTGCACTATCACCTCTCTCCGATGTGCCACCAGGTGGCATCAATGACTATACAAGGCGGGCCTTGGCTTTGACCTATTTCCTTATTCGTGAAGGAGCGTGTGTAAATGTTGCTGGGTCAGATGGAAATACCCCCTTGCATCTCGTCATGATGCGCAACACACCTCTTAACGAGGATCACACCCAGCTCGAACGGCTACTGTGGAAGCTGACCGAAGTCCTGCTTGACGCTGGTGCCGACCCCTCTGCTCGAAACATGGACGGACGGACACTCTATGACCTTGCAAAGGCAAAGGGACAATTTTTCAACGAGAATTTTCTGCGCGTGGTGGAGAATGTGCACGTCTGCGCTCCTCGTTGAATCTATTCGTGTATGTTTATATTCCGGAAGAAAGCCAACACTCTTGTACTTGTGTCTACTCCTATGGAACTTGGCCCCTTGACTCTGTACTACGAAATCAACAGTATTTAGAGCGCATCCAAAGGCATTGGATGCCAGTAAATCGGGTTGCGAGGTGCAAATAAGTTGGGTGTCGAGACAAGCTCTTTGGCACGGAACATTGAGCCGGAGCTCCTCCGGCTTCCGGGCCGAGTTCTACCGGACACTCTGATTCCGGTGACGGTGGTCAGCAGAAAGACTTCACTTCCTTCTCAGAATATGTATACATTCCTCTATTCTCCATACCAACTCGCGGATGCGTTCAGTGTTTCAAAGAAATACACGTGACATTGCATGCATTGCGACGTCGCTCTACCAACAAAGTACTGTTTCTCCCGGAGTCGCTGCTTTGGGAATCTTGGGATGTACCCTCTTTGAACCTCCCCATCAGCTGATAAGTATAGCCGTCTTCCTGATACGTTCGTTGTTGCGCGGCCCTGAGATCGCCTCGCGGGTTGGGGCGCCGTGATGTTTGAGGACGTACACAACCCAACATTCTTGCCCTCGATGCGCTCCCCCGTTCCCGCGTCCATCGGTGTTATGCACCGTGTATATTCACGCGAGCGACGACGAGTGTATTCTATGGAGTCTAAGTGCATCACACGGCGCTGTGCACACGAGCAGAACAAGGGGGTGGTGGTGGCGGCGTACTATGGTAGACTCGGACGCTCCCCGTCGACTGTTGTTGCCTGCGAAGGGCCTTTTTTTTCCCTTTGAAACCGAAGACGTGCCAACCCCTGCTTGCTGTCTCTTTTGGCTGTCCGCCACTTATTGGGGGGGGGGAGAGAGGAGCGAGATCCACGGTGTTGTGAGTCCTCGCGGGTCAGATGGCAGCTGACCCAAAGGACGCGCTCACAACTAGATGAGGCTCGCTCCCTCTGGCCTCAGTGTTGGTCTAATGCCCCTCGGGTCTTACCAAAGGAGTGACGAAATGCAGTCGGCTGTCGTCTGCTTCTGGTGCAAGCGCATAGTACGACGAGTGCTACAGTCAGAATATTTCACCCCAAGTTCAGACGCTTGGCACCTCGAATGAAGTACTCGGGGACCCGTAGATAGGGCATACTCGCCAAACGTGGAAATTCCCAAGCTCTTGTGCCCACGACGATCGTAACAAGCACAAAAGCCCTACCCAACGCCTACACGACCAAATACCCCTCCCGAACCAACTCCTCCAAAAACGCACGCACCTCTTTTTCTTCACAATCCCCCAAAAATCCCATCAACCTCTCCTTGCTCAACACCACCTTGTCGCCGCCACCACCGAGCGCCCGGCCCAGAAACGCTCTCACGTCCCCGACGTACCCCACCGGGTCGACAGGCCCGCTCTCCGATGCTGCCAACCGCGAATACGCAGCCTGATACCCCGCCGTCTGTTCTTCGTAATCAATCTCGGTCAACCCTGTCCCACTAGCCGAGTCGCCCTCTTTCGACGCGAGGTAGCGTGGTTCGCTGAACAGCTTGACGAGCGCCGTGAGCACCGCCGGCCTGAAATGGATGGGGTGTGAATACGAGAGAAAGACCGAGAAGCAACGAGAGGCGCACCAACTTCGCGAGGCGGGCTCCGAGAGCATCACCTGACTCTCTGTCAACATCCGCGTCAACCCGACCGCGACCACCTTGCGATCCTTGTGCGGCATTTTCTGTACTTGCGGTATCACGAACCCGGTCAAAATCTGCGACCACAGCCTAGTAGTGCGTTCAGCCCTGCACAATGCCCAGCATGCGACCAAACCAGAGCACGCACTGCGGTTGAATCTCCTCCACCGTCGAAATCACATAATCAGGTCCCATCCCCGCTACGTCGATCGCCATCGTGAGCAAGAGGAAATACGTGAAATGATACACGTATTTGTCCGTTTTGCTCGTCTGCATCCGCTTCAACAGCATCATCACGAGCGGGCGCATGTATGGCTTGAGCTGCGTCCTGTCAAGTGCGTCAGCACGACCCACTCCCCATGCCAGCGCATGGCACTCACGGATCGACGTGCCGCACCACCCCCTCCAACAGCTCGAACCCCCATCCGTCGTTCATCTTGCTCGGCACCAATCGCTGCTGAACGATCGCCAACACGCCCTCCAGCTGGCCCGCTTTCACCATCTCTGGCGCATCCCGCGCCAAGAACGCGCGCAACAGTTTTACGAGACCCGGAATACTTCCCTTTTGTTGCCAGCAGACGGGGGTGAGCAAAAAGGGCAACAGCGCGCGGTATTCGGTCGGGACGCCGGCGGTTTGCAACGACAGCATTTGGGCAAGAATTTGAAACACGTATGGAATGTATTCTGGGTTGGGTCATCGACAGGATAGGATGGGGGAAGGAGAGTACACGTACGATCGATGTCCTGTTGCAGAATGATCGTAAATGGGCCAAACAGTGCTTGTTCGAATCTAGGCAAGGTCGCCGGGGTGCCGTGTACAACGAACCTGTCCACGTGTTAGTCTTGTCGTCAGCGCGTCGTTTTCTAACGCACCGCATCAACGCCGAGATGCTCTCGAAAATGTACTGATCAAAGTTGGGATTGCTCGGATTCTTGGAGATGGTACCGAGGATGGCGACGAGACGCTGAAGGACTTGCTGATAGACTGGCGTCAGTGTCTGACGTGCCGTAACGATCACCCGCATCGCGCCTAGTCAAGCTCATCGTGAGCAACGGAGCAAAGAGAACAGCGCGAGCATACACTTCATGAGATGGTCGTTCTCGGCGATCTTTTCAGGCGTGCCCGCGCCTTCGATCTTGGCGAGCACCGCGCTCAACAGGTCAGCTGCGAAATCGTGTACATCTGCCTGTGTGAACCTTCAAAGACGTGAGTATATGCGTGGAAAAGGACAGACGACCACGCACAGCAGCTGCGTCCCCCTTTTGATAAACAGGATACGATCGATGGTGATGGCGGCATAAGTATACGTAACGTAATTGTCCGACGTGAGGTGTTTGATCAGAAGGGGCAACACGGCCAGCAACTGCTCCTTCGTGAGCTATGCGCATCGTCAATCGTTGATCGTTGGAGTACAACGAAACACGGCACCTGGTTACGGAAGGTCAAGAGGAAACGGATCGCGTCGACTTGGAGGATGGGATGAACTGTCCCATGCGCGGCTTGTAAATCCTGGAACACATGGTCCGAGAAAAACTTGACCACGTCCACTTGAACATTGATCGACGTCACGCCGTGCTACCATACGCGTGAGCGATCACCCACCAAAGTGACGAAAAGAGACTGACCAGCGTCGTCGACGCCTCGGTCGCGATCGCCCCCAACAAATACACGGCCGAATCCTTGGCCGTCCAATTGGCCGCGGCATCCTTCCGATACTCCTCCAGCCCCGTCTGAATCCACGTCCCCACGATCTCCGTCGTTTCGGTACGATAGCCACTCCCGACGAGGGCCTGCAACACGTCGGCTGCGGCCTGCCGCCGTGTACTGGCCTCGCCACCGACACCTCCGCCGGTACCCCCGCCGGATGGAAGGGCGAGATCAAGACGGATGAATTCGAGGGGGTCGTCTTCGAATTGCTCAATGTCGTGTGTGCGGAGGGAGATGTTGGGTACGACGACGCCTTGGACGAGCGAGGAGATGACGTCCCGAGAGGAAAAGAGCGATTTGTAGTATCCCGAACGAATCGCGGTCGAGATGAAGCGCAGTGCCTGCGAGACGAGCTGTGGGTGTATTAGGGACGGACGAGGAGAACGAACAAGTGCGGGACGTACGTTGTCGTCGGCGACGTTGGGGAGGTTGTTGGATCCGACGAGTTGCCAGACGGTTTGGACAAAGTGTTCGATGGCAGGGGACTTGGCGAGCTGATCGGGGTAGAGTTTGATGTAGAGCTGATCGCCGATCTCAGCACGCGCGCGCGTCATACGGCGCGACGCCACGCACCTCTGTAATTTCGAAGATGACGGTCTTGAGACGCGCGGGAAGGGACGGCGTGGCGTCGTCGGGCTGAAAAGCACGTTGGATGACGTTCAGAGAAAAAGAAACGCGACACGCACGTCTTTACGCAGCTCGGGAGGATCCCAGGTCAAGAAACGCTGAAACCAGCCCGTCGTCGGTGCGAAAAACTCGTCGTGCGCGTCCTCGATTGCAGGTGGCAAATCGTGACACGTGAAATCGTAAAAGATGTCCGCCAACAAGATCTGGGCCTGCGCGACAACGTCGATGTTGGGGGGTGGTGTGTCCAAGAGGAGGGTGGCGGACTGACGAAAGAGGCCGAGAAAAGGGGTGACGAAGCGATCGAGGACGAGGTTGATCTCGGTGTAAAGTGCATCGGAACGGACTTGGGAGCGCCAGTGACGGAAGATGGAGTGTGCTGTCTCGAGGACGCCGAGGTTGATGTTGTATTCTGTGGGGGAGAGGGAGAGGACGAGTTGCTGGGGAGGGAGTCAGCTGGGTGCGATGGGGATGGATGGGACGCACGTCGATGAGATCGGGCCATTTCGAGGGAAAGTCGAGCTCTGCGATGAGCGCGACGGACTCTGCGATCTGTGCACGGACGCTCTTGTCCGCGGGATGGGAGAGGGCGATCATGGCGGGGAGGAGCTGTGCGCGCAGCGTGGCCTTGTCTTGGTCGGGCAGGGGCGCGACATCCTGCGCGGGTCAGCGACGGCGCGTTGAGTCAGCCGAGGGCGCACCTCCTCCCATCTGAGTTTCGCAATGTTTTTGAGGTAGATGCCACCTGCGAGTCGGACAGGGCGATCGGACGCGCTGTCGAGGATGAGTGCGAGGAGATGGGGCAGAAATCCGGGCTGGGCTGTGAGCTGGTTGAGCTGTTGCTCTGCTTGTTTTCTGGATGCGGGCTGGAGCGAGGCACTGAGCAGCGAGGCGACGTCCGACATGGTCCCGGCCAACCCTTTGTTTGGCACTCATCAGGGGTTTGTTTACACACAATTGTTTGTCCCTACCACCCGATCTCGCGCAACACGCTCTCCGAATCTCGCAGCTTGAACTCTTTCCTCACCGACACCTCCTCCACGTCCAACGAGGCATCAGCGCACACCGCCGTCTCGGAACTCCGAGAGTCTGTGCTTAGCCGTTGTTCCCTCTCCTGTTGTCGTTCGCGTTCGCGCTCCCTCTCACGCAACCGATACCGCGCATGCTCGCTCGCGTCCGACAGACGCAGTTTCAAGCCCAACGAGGTTCCCGCCGGTGCGCGTCTCTGTCCCTCTGTGTTCGTCGACCGCGCCAAGGAGGATACGTGCTCATTCACAGAATCAGGGTCGGGGTCAGCGAATGGCGAGATGGACGACTGGACCTCGGCCACGGCGCAGAACAGGTGCGGGACGGTACAGACCGTGTCCGTGTCCGAGGTCGTCACTGTGGAAATCGTGTCCCTGACTCTCCCCCACGCCGCACGCGCGTCGCCTGTCGGGCCGGGGTAGAAGCTAGTTCTGGAACGCGTGCCTGCGAGACGGACAGAGGAGGAGGGTTGGGTGTAGAGAGAGGTGGTGGTTGCGCTCGAGGGACGATAGGCGTGGGCGTATGAGCGTGCGGTGTGGATGAGGTGGGCCGTCGTGGGCCGTGCGGGGGATAGGACGACGCGGGAGGCCATAAATGTGGAGGAGAGCAGGCGGGAGAGACGGACTGCGTCTGGAGCGGGAGTGCCGAGTGGCTCTGCGGACGGTGCGGGGGACAGAGAGGAAGAAGAGGAAGAAAGGGACGGCGAGGGGGAGAACGGAGAGATGTACACTGGCGAGGGAACGCGCACGGCCGGGACAGGGACCACGGAATCGGGATCACCATTGGCAAACTCGAGGCGGGATCCAAACTCGGTGTCGGTGGGGGTGCACACGGGGGTGGTGACGGGGACGAGCCTGCGTCGTGGACAGGCATAGCGACGCAGCTCGAGGTCCTGCGAGAGCGGTGATCCCGGGGACCCGAGTGCAGGGAGTATGGGCGAGACCCAGGACTCGTCCGAGAGACGCTTCTTGGACGCGGTAGGCCGTAACCGGAACGCGGTAAATCTGGGTTTGGGAGGGTCCTTGAAGGGATCTGCGGCGGTCCGACGACGACGGCCGACGTAGCGCGCGGTGAAGAACACGGCGGCAAGGGCGATCATGATTCCGAGCACAGTGCCGAGAATGGCCGGGGTCTGCGAGCGATGGGACACGGGCAGGGTGGCGTGGGGGTGCTGGGAAGGGGATGGATGGGGGGTGCGGGGGTGTTCGTACGGGGCGAGGATGCCCGGCGGGGGAGAGTCTGTGACATGGACGGCGGTGGTTATGTCCTCGTCAGACCCACACCCGTCGTCGAGAGGGACTGCGAGCGAGCGAACGACGAGCCAAACGAGTGTGCTAAACGAGCGTAACATTGTCCGTGCTGGGCTGCCCCTGTCCCCGCCCTTATCAAGGCAGGAGGCTGACCGCGAGCGTGTCCTTGCACGTGACTGGTCGCGTGACCCAACACGTGGTGGGGGGTTCAAAACACGCCGAGTGCGTCCACCACCGCAATGAACCTGCCCAAGACACCGTCGCGCTTTCGCTCTCGCAGCGATGCCAAGACACCCCTCACCCCGTCCCTCGTCGCCCAGTTCGGCGCCGTGTCGCTTGGCTCCCCCCACAAACGCGGCCACCCTGCCGATGTCTCGAATCCCTTCCTCGTCCGTTCGCGCCCCGCGTCCCCCGTAAAACGCACCACCTCGGCTGCCGCGTCCGCCCAGACGTCCTCCAATGCCGGTGTCATCAGAAAGGGCGGCGTCGAGTCTCGTCTCGACGTCGTCTCGCACGACTACCACCCACCCCGTCCAGAACTCAAGCGCTCCCGCTCCACCCCTTCCACCCGCGAGCGCACCATCTCCCACTCTTCCGATCGCTTCATCACCGCCCGCGAAGACGCTGCCCTCCCCTCTTCCCTCTCTTCGGGCGCAACCGCTGCAGCAGCCAACGCCAACACGTCATCCCCAGGCCACACTGCCCGTCTTGCTAATGCTACCGGTGTTTCCCTCAACAAACGTGTCCTCGCCTACCACGAGCCACCTCCCGCCTCTTCTTCCTCCACCTTCCTCTCCGCTCAGCGCACCCTCGCACGCCCCCTCTACGCCCGCGACGCACTCCCCTCCTCCAATGGTACCGCATCCACAAAGTCCCGTCGTGTCCCCACCACACCCGAGCGCGTTCTCGACGCACCAGGCATGGTCGACGACTTTTACCTCAATCTCGTCTCGTGGAGCGCACTCAACGTCGTCGGTGTCGCACTCGGCGAAAGCACTTACCTCTGGGCAGCTGATACAGGCATCGTCTCTCATCTCGGCGACGCACCCGACGACACCTATGTCGCCAGCGTCGATTTCAGTGGTGACGGTGCTTACATCGGGATCGGCCTCGGCACGGGCTCCATCGAGCTCTGGGACGTGGCTTCGTCTCAGAAACTGCGCACAATGGCCCCGAGCTCGGATGCCACCAGCGCAGGCCAGGTCGCAAGTCTCAGCTGGTTCAACCACATCTTGACCTCGGGCCACTCCAGCGGCTCGATCGTCCATCACGACGTTCGCGTCCCCCGCCATGTCGTCGCCACGCTCCAGGGACACACGGGTGAGGTGTGTGGTCTGCGCTGGAGTCCTGCCGGCGACGTCCTTGCGAGCGGTGGCAACGACAACGTCGTCAACCTCTGGGACGGCCGCGGTGGCGACGTGGGTTCCAGCACCCGCGGCGCGCCAAAGTGGACGAAACGCAACCACACCGCCGCGGTCAAGGCGCTCGCATTCTCCCCGTGGTCGCCGCTCCTCGCCAGCGGGGGTGGCACATCGGACACGTGTATACACATCTGGAACATCAACACCGGTGCGAGGTTGCATACCTATCATACCGGGGCGCAGGTGACGGGGGTGCATTGGAGCGTGGATCGCAAGGAGTTGGTGAGCACGCATGGGTTTCCGGGGAACGGGATCGTCGGGTGGGGATATCCCCCCTCCTCTTCCTCGTCTGGCTCTGGGACAGGCACAGGCACGAATGCGGCTACATCGCGCGGGTCGACGCCCATGCCCACGCCCACACCAAAACTATTCGAGATTCGCGACGCCCACGACTCGCGCGTCCTGTTTTCGGCGCTCTCGCCCAACGGGGAGGTTCTCGTGACAGGCGCTGGTGACGAGAACCTCAAGTTTTGGCGGATTTGGGATTCGAGGGACGTCAAGGGAAAGAAGAAGACGGTGGGCAAGAAGGAGGAGGGCGGTGCGAGAGGGATTTTGAGCATTCGGTGACCACTGACCGTGTACCTTCCCCACTTACCTAGCTGGCTAGGAGAGAGTTATGTGGGCTAGGTTGTACCGTGTTATTTGAGTTGATTATTGACTAGGACTGACACGGTGTATTTGCGGAATAAAAACCCAGGCGACCTGTTGAAACGCAACGAATGCATTACCCATGAATCGAAACAGAGGGCCTATGATCGAACAACAACAGCTAAGGCTGCTTGTTGACACAGCCTGTTTGGTAGTCCAGGCAGGAAATGGTCATTGATCTCCTTTCGTCCTCGACGGATGGTGCAGCGGGGAGGCACTTTGCTGGTTACTCATCCCCCCGAGGAAAGAATATATACAATGGGCGGCAATTGAACGATCAAGTTGATCCCATTCAGCTACGTAGTACAGCGAGGGGTTATTTCCATAGGAGCAGATGGTACAAGTACAAGAGGGCAGTTCTTTTCCGAAAAAAAGTATCATAAACGTAACACGGATTCATTTTGGAACGCAGACGTGCGCGCGAGAGTTTCGGACCAAACGCAAAAAATTTTCCTTGAAAAAGTGTCCCTCTGCCTCTGCAAGGTCATAGGGTGTCTGTCCGTCCACGTTGCGTGCGGAGGGGTCAGAACCAGCGTTGAGCAGGATCTCGATCAGCTCCCACGGTTCATCCAACGCGTAGTGCATCATGACGAGATGTAAGGGGGTATTTCCATTCGGCGCAGCAACGTTTACGCTTGCTCCTTCACGAATAAGGAAACGGGTCAAATGCGGGGTGTGCTCTGTATGCACCGCGCCTGATGGATGTTTGGAGGGGGGTAATAGTGTGGCGAGGAGGATATCGGAGGGGAGTGGGACATTTTGCGAAAGGAAAAACTTGACGGCATGAATGTCGACTTTTCTCACCGCAACATGGATGGCCGTCTCACCAGCTGCATTTTCCAGTGCAGGATCCCAGCCAGCACTGGTGAAAACTCTAGCACATTCCACGCAACCATCTCTCAGGTTGTAAAGCATTAGTTTTGTAACGTCATCAGCCGCAACGCTGCCTAGATCAAGTCCTTTGCTGACGAGGAACCGAATTGTCGTTAACGTCCCGGAAGCAAGCAAGATATCATCAGGCAACGGAATGCCACACGAAATGAAATATTCCAAGATGTGATTGAATCCACGTCGCGCTGCGGCGTGCAGAGGTGTCTCGCCAGCTAGATTCTGAACACCAGGATCGCACCCAGCGTCAACGAGGATTTTAATACACTCCAGGCGATCATTTTCGTTCAAGCCACTTGTTAAGAGCAGATGTAGTAGAGTATCTCCGTCCTTCGTCGTAACGGTGACATTGGCACCCTCTTCAACAAGGTAGCGAATCAACTCCGTTCTGCTGGAGTAACCGGCCGATGCAGCAAGTAGAATATCGGGAGGAAGTGAGGTGTTCAGCGAAAGAAGATATTTAATGAAGGAGATGAACCCCCTTCGTGCGGCGATATGCAGAGGTGTTTCTTGTAGTGAGTTGGCTACACACTGGATGCACCCCGCATGAACCAGGTGTTTAGCCAACTCCAAAGCGTCTTCTTCTGGGTGGGCGCTCGCAGCAAGATGTAGCAGTGTATCTCCATTTTTCGCGACAGTGTGTATGTCACCTCCTTTTTCCAGGAGAAACCGAGTAACTGGCAGAAGTCCGGAAAGACGTCCCCTTTCAAGATGAGTGTGCATTATGTTCGAGGGGAGCGAGATGCCCAGTGAGAGCAGATATTCCATGACCGATATGTGTCCCTCCCTTGCTGCAAAATGGAATGGCGTTTCACCAACTAGGTTGCACGCACGGGGATCACATCCAGCATGGACGAGGAGCTTGGTATTTCTTGAGCATTCTGTGTCTGAGAGGTACGCTGTAGCGAGGTGAAGTAGAGTATCTCCATTGGAACGTGTGACATGTGTACTAGCCCCTTTGTCGAGGAGGAATCTGATCACTGGAGTTGATGAGGAAATGGTGCCAACAACAGAGAAGAGGATGTCAGGACGGAATCGTTGGTTCAGTGTGCTGTAAAAATACTGAATGACAGAAAGGTTGCCGATTTTTACTGCAATGTCGAAAGGAGTTTGCCCGAGGGCGTTGGGTAAATAAGGATTGCATCCAGAACTGATCAGGACTTTGACACAATCCAGACTCCTATACCATCTTGACAGAACCCGGTGGAGTGGAGTGTCCCCATCTGGTGCGATAGCATGCACATCAGCTCCACTGTCTATTAGAAGGCGAATCATCCGAGTCGATGGCTCGCGCGATGCAGATGCAGCGAGCAAGATGTCGGGTGGTAATGGTGCATGCAATGCAAGCAGATACTCGACAACAGCAATAGATCCCTTCCTGGCAGCAAGGTGGAGCGGCGTTTCACCAGCTAAGTTGCACCTAGATGGATTGCATTCTGCCTCGATGAGGACCTGAAGATTTTCCAAACAATTATCATCTCCGGAAGCAGCCAGGGCGACATGTAGCACAGTGTCCTCAGTGGGTGAAACAGTGTGGACATCACTTCCCACGTCGAGGCAGAGACGTATCATCTCAACATTTGACGTCGAGCTGCGTGATGCATCGAGGATTATGTCAGGAGGGAGTGATGTAGTTCGCGAAAGCATGTCTTTAATGATAGAAATAAACCCTGCTGATGCAGCATAACGGAGGGATGTCTCGTTGAATTGAGTAGGTGGATCACAGCCAAGTTGGGCTAATCTTCGTCGAATCACATCAATGTCCTGTTGTGAGGAGGGATGGAAAGAATAACGATAACTCGCGGGGTCTAGAGCACGCAGAAGTACTCCCTCATCCTCTAAATCTGCTGCCCACTCCACAAATTCGTCGGTTTGTAGAAGCCTGGACACAACGTGAGCGGGGAGCCGGTGGTAATCTTGATCAAGTGCCATCAAGAATGACTCATGGGGCACGGGACTGCCTTCAGCCAAGAACAGGTTGACCATGTGAAGGTCATTCCGTCTGACAGCTGCCTGGATTGGCAGAAGCTGATGATAATAAGAGTAGCTGAGATCCCGGCCTTTACAGTCGAGGCTGACACCACTTGACAGCAAAATCCTGGCATGTTCAATCTTGTCAAAACGAGCCGCATATATGAGGGGGTTCGTCCCATCCTTCCACTTCAGCTGCGTGCGACCAATGAATGAACGAAGAAGTGGCGCAGGTGCAAAAGCAATAAGAATGAACAGCACAAAGTCGTCTTTGAGACTCGGCCATGTATAGTGCAATTGCCAGCGACATAACCGATCCCACTCCAAGGGGTGCTTTTGTGCATTGGAATGCAGAGTTTTGATAGCACGTAGAACCATTCTGTTTCCGGAATTGATATGTGCAAGGTGGTGTAGACCGTGAGAAAGGGCATATTCCTGAAGCGAGTGGAGTCCTGGTGGTGGAAGGGGTGACTTCTGATATTTTATGGAACGGACTACCATGTCCGAGTTGTCCACCCGAATCCTAGTCCTATAAGCACTTCCAGGTGACACGTCATAACTCCCAGACTGCTGGCTCCGCTCAAGGTGGATGCTAACACAGCACATACAAAGCAGGGCCAGTCGCGCATGAGCAGCTTGTGCATCAACATGATATGCTGGATGATTGGTGCGAATGGACACCGCTATCAAATATTCCTGCCCAGATAGCACATCAGCCACACGTAGCTGAAAAGGATCGCATCCTTTGGCATACCTTGACACTGAAGTGGGATAGGATGACGATGTCTGTCAGTTCATTGTATGTCACTAAGCTACCCAACACGTCCAACAGAGCAGGTCCGTGAAGTGGCCCAGATTCACGGTCCAGAACCCGCTGGTCAGGGTCAATTGAAAGGCCCTCCATGATTTGAGATAGGTGCAGGGGCACCAAAGCAACTACGAGCCATTCCAAAGCACGCCGGGCGACCTTGCCAGACCGCTCATCCTCATCCATCTTCAGAAGAATTCTCTCGTATGTCTCGTTGAGGTTGCTCGGAAGGTCATTCAACACCTCTCGAACCTGAACTGCGGTCAAACATCGCTTCAGGATGCTGAGCTGACACTGAACCCATCGAAACCTAGAGTCCAATATTTATGATTCTGTGAAATGGTTACGCAGTGTAACGGCACTCACATCCCATCAGATTTCTTGCATAAAACAGAATACATCTCATTCTTCAGGCTGGGATCCACGATTCGGAGCCGTCGATGAGAGTCCAGTTCTCTCGTGACATGCAGCTCGATATCTGCTGACACCTCGTACTTCATCATGTCCATGTCGATCGACGGAAGGTCTGAGAAACTGTCCTTGATGATCTGGAGTGGCCGGCTGGTCACGAACAACCGGGCGCCACCCTTCCGCAATTCCGCAAGAGCATTGAGAAGATCTTCTACGTCCGTACATTCATCCAAGGCATCGATAACGAGGAATGGTTGCTGGTTGAACTGCTGCGCTGCACGAGAAACGTAGCGAGCAACGAGCATAACATCAGTAATGGTCGAAGCGCCT
>JBBPRB010000107.1:0-26735 GCA_038092815.1 Hortiboletus rubellus
CATTCTATGACTTTCTCTTCGATTAGTCATCCTTGTTTCCCTACTGTATTTAAACCCGACATCCTTACCATGTATCCCCAAGTTAGACCTCCTTAGGAATACATCGAACTTCACCTCCTTGAACCGCTCTCTAAGTCCTCGTCCTACTTCCGAGTGGACGCTCTCCTCCTTGAAACTCTGAACTCTACCTTAACGAAGGTAGAACCTTTGACCTTACAAAAGACTAAGGCTACATTTGGCCCTACCCGGACCAACCGTAACAAAAGGTCTAACTTTGATCTTGCGACTACCTTCGCCGTAGCTCGCCACCATTTCTCGACGAACTCCCTCGACCCCCACTTGGTTCGAGTATAGATCCAACCAGGAAGAAACCTCAGACAGTTCTTCTGCTCTCCTCCTTGAAACTCTGAACTCTACCTTAACGAAGGTAGAACCTTTGACCTTACGAAAGACTAAGGCTATGTTTGGCCCTACCCGGACCAACCGTAACAGTTTGCTCCAGGCTTGAAAAATGATTTCTGAATGAATGCAGGTACTAGAAACAGAATTCTAGCACCATCTGACATGTATCTGAAATGCATGTGTGAACGTGTTGGTGAAATTGCAAATAGAGTTACCTGTGCTCCAAAGGTCACTATTTGAGGCAGCTTTACATGAAGTTATGCGATTGTATTGGGCCATGAGTATGGTACTTGGTATCCATCATCTGCATATCCATATCAAAATGTGGTAGATTCTTTGATCAAGAAGTATTCACTTATTATGGGGATAAGGGAGAGAAACCTGTGGATAATCCAGATGTGTAATGGTTCACTTCAAGAATCAAGATCCATGCATGTTGGTCCATAGCTTCAAAACTTCTCTTCCAGATCCTCAGGCTTTATCTGAAAGCAAATAACAAGGTCATGCAGCAACTAAGCAAGGACTTTCAAAATATTTACAACAAACTCAACGAATTTTGAATTGCCAAGGATTGTATTGGTCTGTTCAAGACATGGAATTTCTATCCTTGATTCCTGTCCACCTTGTGCTGGCAAGGGACAATTGGTTTGTATCACTTAAGGATGGGATTTACTTGCCCAATCTGAAGAGATTGCTGTTGAGCACAAACATAAACCACATTGTGGATAATCTCTCATTTGGGTGGTATGAATTGTTTCAGTCGTATATGGTATCCAAGGTGTGTAGAGTCATTGCTTTCAATAGTGTGAGGGTTTGCCTGCTCACTGGCAAGATGCTAAGTGTAGTCCATCAAGGTGGTGTTCTCAATGGGGGAGCAGTTGGTCAGGAGGAGTTTTGTATTGAATCATCTCATTGATATATCATTTTCTAGATCTGTGATGTGAATGACAGAGAAAGTATGAATGTCAATTATGCTGACCAAGGATGCTTTGATTGTTGCACTCAATTTCAAAGGTCGGTCCCATATGGCCTCTCCCGTAACTCACTCTGCCTCAGTTTGGCATATGTTACTTTTTTCTGGGTAGATGTATACAGTATTGAAAGCTCCACTCAAGAGGACATGCTACTCATTCTGTTCAATACTGCTATCTTTAACTTGATAGATAGGATGCAGTGGTATGAACTGGGAGGAATGATGTTGACCTAGGATGTTGTGTGTTTCAGGTGCTGTTTCATAACAATTTTCACACTTAGTTAAAACATCACAAGGCTCTTTCAGTCATTTCAGTTGAGTTTGACGGTATTGGATCTCAAGGTGAATCCATCATTATTCCAATCAATATCAGTCATCATTATCAAGATATATTTGCTACGATTGACACTACATTAACTACATTGATAGGCTGATGCTGAGGTGTGTGTCCTCACCAACTTAGGATGTTATTGACTTAGACAAGGCTGAAATTGCCAAAGAGTGAGTTACTGCCATGCTTTTATACAGCACCATTCATGATGAATGCTGTTTGATTGCCAGATTTTCCCTTGAGTTCCAACAGATCATATAAGGTGAACAGGAGGCGAATTTCATTTCTCATCTTCATGCCAGAAAGCTGAATATCGTCCCATGGTAAGGATCAGGCAGGCTTGGATGGATCCAAGTGGCTTATGAGATTATCCACACAGGCTGGTCATTGAGTCAAAGGAATTCTATAGACTATTCCCCACATTGAAGCAACAATTGGATAAATAAGTAGTTACTCATTGATCAGCAGGGGAGTTTTTACACATGATGAAGATTTTAACAGCTAAGTTGAAGGTGAGGGTTGTTTCTTACATTGGAAGAGCATTACAGGTCTTGCTCACCTCTGTTCAAGATGAATGATTTTGGTGCTATGTCTTGTAAAATTATACACCTTTCCCTTGATTGGACTATGTGACAAGCTCTTTGTTTAGAAACTATAGTGTCTCGCCATACACAGCTGATTTCAATGCTTCTTTCTAATGTGCTTGCCTTTGAATATGCAGAAATCAAATCAGAGTGAGAACCATTGAAGATGATCTTACTTGTAACGTTTTCATGCTGGCTACAACTCTAACCTTGTTGTGTAGAATTTGGATACAGACATGCCTGCAGATCTACTAGATACTCAGCACCAGCTTTTTATTGGTGGTGGCAGCAGTGACCAGTCTGTGTTCCAATATTCATGATCCTCTGAATAGCCTGGGAGGGCCATGCTTCCTGGCAATACATCACCAAAGCTGAATGGATCACAAGCTTGATCCAGCATTTGGAGACAATCATGAACCTGTGGATTTCCCACATAAGTAAGTGGTTGGACCAGAACTTGTCACAGTTCCAGGCCACAAGTGGCAGTGGTGTGAGCCACACATGCATCAATGAGTTGAAATATGACTTTAAGAATTTGATTATGGACTTGAGAGGTAACCTCTGATTGTGTGGGATGACATGTACAGGATGTCAGCTACTGTACATATAGAGTCAGGTGTATGAGGGTATGCATGACTGTCAGTCTAACCACTTGTGCATGCACAAGTGTGATTTCTGTTTGGAGCTTGAGTAGGAGGAGCATTGACCATGTATAATGAGGTGAGTGATGGATGGATTGTGATGTTATACATCGGGTACTAATTACACTGTGATAGTGCAAGCCATGTAGGAAAGCACATCTATGTGTACATTGCCTTGGCTAAGCACCCAACAGCCGAAACTCCTTTGTAGATGTGTCCTGAACTAACATTTGTATGGGAAATCACACAAATTCTTTGAAAGACATGAATGTCTGGGTGTATGCACAGAGGTATATGCTTTTGTTTGAGGTATTGATGTGACTCTAATGAAAAAGAAGGTGTTTGATCACATCAATGACAAGCACCTTTGTGTGGCCCCTGTTCATGCTTGTGGCAGGATAAATCTCTACCTACCACTTGAATGTTAATTCTGAAATAATATTCTTTCTAGCCATGTGATCTCTCTAATGTACAACTGGTTGACAGAAAGGTATATTCATGTCCTGTGATGTGCCAAATCCCAAGGTGACTTCCATCTCTTTGATAATCTCACCATCATGTACATGCACATGCCCGTTTGAAGTGAGTCAATCATGCCCTCCATCAGTGCAATGCCTACTGCTATTCTATCCAGTGCCAGTTGTGCAAACACCTATGTGCAAATCAAGATCACACTCATGATCTCAACTTGAGCATAATCCATCCTTGCAGGTGTATATAATCTTGTTATGGCAGTTGTATTTGTCCCTCATTGGTAAACTACAGACAAAAACACTTGTGTACCACCATTTGTGCAACTTCAGGTATTTGTAAAATTGAAATGGTGCCATATTCCATTGAGGTGATATTTACTAGCAAATATGAAACATTCCAGTATACCAAGGTATGTTTTTCAGTCTTGATTGTCATTTCTGATGCTAATGTCTTCTGCAGTATTCTCAGGGTCTATTGGAGTTCTTGTATGCTTTCCTAATTGATCTAATAATCTCCTGAAATGACAGTTGCAAAATATCTGAAATGTATTAAACCAATCCTACCCAGTGCTATGAAGCACATAGGACCCCATAATCACAGTCTGGTCAAGAAAGTCATTCACTTTTGTGAAGTGGAGTATGGCTGTTTGAGTATTTTATACTTGATTCTTGCTTTTACAGTCCTTCAAATGTGAAAAATATGGTTACTTTTGTACATTATCTCTTGGTGAGTTGCAAAATTGGCTCACAATTCTGGAGCACTAACAACTTGCTCAATGGCCACCCACAGGAAGAGCATGAAATGCATCATGGGTCCATGTCATGTACTCACTGGACCATGGACAGGTTAGATGATATACTACTAGAAATTGATGGGTGCAAGTTCTTCACCAATAATGAGGGTATACCAATGATATGTAATCTTGTTTGATTAGTGATGGGGCAACATATTTACATTGACTATTGTTGCATGGATGATGAAGCAGGGTGTACTGGCAATGAGGAACTACTATATCTGACAAGGAAAATATAACCTGATTCCAATTGACCAAAGAATGTGGTCACATGCAGTTTATTCAGGAAATGGAGTGGTGAGTAGGATTTGGATGGATCATATTGGCTAAACATCCTCCTGGATCCCCTTTGATAGGTGTCAAAGACCCATATTCAAGAGAAGAGCAAGTCAATGTTGGGAAATGCTGTATTTCTGGTATTTTTATGATGATCAAGAATTGACATATATTAACAGTGACATCATGTGTGGAGGTATGTGAGTCTCCAAAGTCATTTTGCAACTGGGAGATGGTCTCATGAACATGATCAATGGGTTCCAAACACACAGTTGCTGGGGGTGATCCAGCTATACCTTTTTACTGTATCTTGCCCCTTTTCCATGTGCTGTTGAATCCCAATACCACACCTACAGGAGTGTATTACATACATCTTGAATGATGGGCATCAGTTCACATGTAGGAACCCATTTGTGATGCAACAAGCTTTCCATGTGTAAGTTTATTCACATGTGTGTGTAGCCCATGAAATTGACCTGGTTTGATTTTGATAGGATTTTTGTGGCTGACCAGTAGGTTCTGTTAGGCTTCAGGAGTAACTTACTTACTATCATCCTATGAATAGCTCCAGTTTGATGAGAAATGGTGCCAGACAGCCACTTCCCAGCTCAAACAATTAATATAATACTGTGCTTTTGTCACTGTATAGTTTTTGAACAGAAATTGTGGTAGCAATTGTGGACTTGAATGCTGTGCAACAGGGCATATGTATACAGTGTAGTCTTGTTTGATGATACTGTCACAACCCTAGTTGTGAATGACTTTGTGAGCACACCAGATCAACTATTAAATACTCTTCTTCGCTTTGGTATGAGCCATGATACTAACTTTACTTTTGCAATCCAACAAGCACAAGCAATCATGAAGGAAAGCTGAAGCATGGAGGGGTAAATGTTGTGTCTCTATTCAATTCCTTCCCTTTAGTGGCCAAATCCTGTTGGTATATATTTCTGATCATCATCTTCCTTTCCAATGGTGAATGTAGTATTGGTGATCACACCATGCAAGATCTGTGCTGCATGATCATTTGACCTAGGTAAAATTTACCTTTTGTTACTACTCATCATTCAAGCTGACATGTGTTCTCTTTTGCCAATACAGAAATGTGGTATCATTCCATGCAGTATCATTCAGCCCGAATGATTCTTCAATGTATCTGCATTGCATGACTGAAATTGCAAGGGATGTGCAGAACAATACACCAAGAGATCTACTTGTACTGGCTGCTGTGACTATTACAATTTCTTCTTGTCTCTTACTAAACCCCTTTTTCTACCTGAAAATTCTTCCACATTCCACAACATTCTCTTATGTTCTTCCTTGTTCTATAACATTCCAGGCTTATCTCACTTCTTCCACTTTTTTATTTCATGATTCTGCTTCTTGAACATTCCATAATATTCCATGACTTTCTCTCCACTTAGTCATCCTTGTCTCTCAGTTGTATATAAATCTGATGTTGTTACCATGTATCCCTAAGTTAGACCTCCTTAGGAATACATCTACCTTCACCTCTTTGAAATGCTCTTTAAGTCCTCGTCCTACTTTTAAGTAGACACTTTACTTGGAAATGTTGACTGCCGTCAGTGAAAACCTTGCTCAACAATGTTTACATATGTGGTAACAGCAGCAAACTCCTCATCAAATTGCTTCCAAGCAATATGTATTTGTTTATCTATCTACCAATATCTATGAAGCAGCTTGTCAAAATGATTTGTAAAGATGGCTTGTAGCATAATTTTAACATATATAAACTGGACAATGAGTAGGACAAATGTTGAATGTTGATGTTTGAGTCATGGGAGTCACAGCAAGCCCTGGTGAGTTATCCCACAATTCCTGGACCCAAAAGGTCCAGGTCTCAAAAACAAAATTGTGGCTATGTCTTGTTGATGTCTGCTAAAAAATGAAATGCCGTCAGATGTGGCTGTGATACCCCTTTACACACCTCCTAACCCGTTCTTCAGCCATTACTGTCACTTCAGTATCTTTATCTTGTGTTTGAAACGTTGCATAGCTTCCAACACTACTTCTTGCAGGTCCAGGGATGTCCAGAGGGCCGTATGAATTATGAATCTGAGACTCTGGGTATAGCAGCACTACATACATGCATATCAAATATTGCAATACCAAATAAAGCAAGGAACTACCTAAAGAGGAAGGAGTTTCTGGTGAGTTGGTTTCCACGACTTATGGTCCCAGAAGAAACCTTGTCAAGCAAGGTAACTCTTTGAACCTTCAACTAGTTTAAAAACAGGCTAAACCCTTGAACCTACAAAAGACTAAGGCTACGATTGACCCTACCCAGACCAACTGTAATCAAAAATCTAACTTCAATCTTGCAACTACCATTATTGTAGCTCACCACCATTTCTTGATGACCCCCCTCAACCTCCACTAGGTTCAAATACCAATCCAACCAGGGAGTAAACTCTGATGATTCCACCCCTGAGGAGAAAACCCCTATGAATACTGAAACCACTGACCTTCCATTCTTCTTTCTAGAAGAAGAACAAGGAGACCTTGACCTTGCCCATTAAACCTCTACCACCCTAGTCTTATCTCATTCTCCCACCCCTCCCTCACTGTTATAAGATCTGTCATAGTATTCAGGGGTGCTGATATAAAGTTTGGTAGGTCTGGCCGCCATGGCAGGTGAAGGGATCCAGGAGGTGGAAAAGGATTAGGTGGGGGTCAAGAAAAAACTAGTTGTCTAGGCTTGATAGGCACCATCATCCAATGGCTCCATTTTGTCCAATTCTACCTCCATATCAATGAACTTGTCTATGATTCAGACCCAAAAAGGATCACCTTTGTCCTCTCATATATAACCAAAGGATCCACCCTCACTTGAACCTCCATCTTTAGGCAATATACCATTAACAGCACAGTCATCAACTTCAGAATATGAGTAGAATTCTGCATCACATTCAAGACTTCTTTTGAACATCATGACCAGAAGAATAATGCTATTGCCTGGTTATCCACTAAGTGAATAACCTCCCAGAAAAAGAACAGATGAGTTGTCTACTCCTCCTTCCTCACCGAGTTCAACTTAAATTTCCAAAACAATGTTGCTCTGTCTGGAATCACTGATCACACAGTCCTCATGGGCTACTACTCCATTGCCATTCCTTCTCCTTTTATATGATGAATCTACCAGATAGAGACCCCTTCTGATACCATCAACAAATGGTACAAAAAAGCCATACATTTCCAAATCCAATGGGAACATATTGAAGAGATTGCCCACTGACACTCCAAATCTTCCGCTCACATACAATCATATTCTGCTTCCTCCAAAACTACTCATGAGCCTTATGCCATGGACATACACTCCATCAAAGTTCCCAAACTCACCCCTAAAGAATGCTGACACTGCCAAAAGAAGGGGCTTTGCTTCCATTGTGGCAAAGGTGGCCATCTTAGCTCCACCTGCCCCTCCTTCCCTTTCAAATCAAAGAAACCTGCTGTCAAATGAATACAACGAGTCATCAAAGAGAAACCCCAGCTCTCATTGAGCTAGAAGATGATGATGAAGCACAGACTGTATAGTGAGGTGCAAAACCATTACAATGCCTAACCCCAAACCAGGGCATGAAGCGCCCTGCAATCACTTGTGGGAATTTCACTTTGCTTTGGTGGGAACAAATAAAGTACAAACCCTTAGCTACAACGTTGTTCCCAGGGTCATGTGATTTCGCTTACATACTGCAAAGATACATCCATTTCAAAACACCAATACCATTGCAATAATTTTGCACCTTTTGCTTTCCAGGGTATATTAGTACTTGATATAGTCTCCCTTTGCCTTGATAACTGCTTCAATCCTTCTAGGCATGCTCTCTATCAACTTCTGACACTCTTCAACTGCTATCCCCTCCCAATCAACCTGAACTCTCTCCTACAATTCATGAATCCCCTTAGGAGAAAAATCATGATCTGCTAGTCTTCTTTTGAGATAACCTCAGAGGTGCTCAATGGGATTGAGGTTAGGAGACTGTGCAGGCCATACCATAGTATGAAAATCCTGCTCCTAAAGCCAATCCTTCACCTTCTTGCAAGTATGTTTGGAGTCATTGCCCTGCTGAAAGATAATGTTAGGAGGATCAAGACCATAAAACTGCAAAGAATTGCGCAGTTCATCCTTCAAAATCTGAAGGTAAAGGTCCACATCCATCCTATCATCAATCTTGATAGCATAGCCAACTCCCTGCCAAGTCATACAGCCCCACATCATCAAAGAACCTCCTCCAAACTTCATTGTACCTTCCACCAGCCTATCACTTGGCCCTTTCCCTGCCTTTTTCCACACCCACTTGCGCCCATCTGACCCTAGGTGATTGATTTTGGTCTCATCAGACCATACTACCTTCTTCCAGTCCTCCAGAGTCCAATCTTTATGAGCATAAGCAAAGTCTCAACAAGCCTTACAATGCTTGGCTGAAAAAAGAGACCGTTTGGACTTGACCACAGCTTTCATACCTGTCTTCCTTAACTGTCTGCATACTGTGGAGGTAGAGAGAGGCTGGTTGACTATATTGGTGAGTGTCTTGGTCACCTGAACAGCATTCTCTGCCTTTCCAGAGGAGATGAGACGAATAGCATACCGGATATTGGCAGAGGAAAGCTTGGATGGATGACCTCCAGTAGCTTTTTGAAGCTCAGAACGCTCTTTAGAGGATAATCTGGATATGGTAGACACATTAAGACCAGTAGTGAATGCAACAGAGTGAGCAGATTAGCCAGCATCAAGCATAGAGAGGATGGTTTGTTTTTGAGTAGAAGAAATGGTTCTCATGATGGTTGTGGTTGGAAAAAAAGATGTGTGTGAACTATTTTAAACTCAGACATGGTTCTAGTATGTGTATGTTTGTTTGTATGACCAAACATAACCAAATAACACTTGATTTCAATGTAATGAGCAAAAGGTACAAAACTGTTGCAATGGTATTAATGTTTTGAAATGGATGTATCTTTGCAGTATGTAAGCAAAATCACATGACCCTGGGGACAAAGTTGTAGCTAAGGGTTTGTACTTTATTTGTTCCCACAAAAGCAAAGTGAAATTCCCACAAGTGATTGTGGGGCACTTTGCACCCCGGTTTGGGGTTAGGTATTGCAACGGTTTTGCACCTCACTGTAGCTAGGGTTAGCTATTCTTGAGATTTTTAGAAGGGGAACATTGATTGATGCGAGACTTTCCAGAATTCACTTGTATGTCTGTATCTCTACCAATAACAAGCAAATCAATTAGAATTCCATTGCAACTGATTGTATTTTCACATACTTTAAAAACCATTAACTCTTATGCCCTAATCGATACTCCAGAGTGGGCAACTAAAAGGAATAGATCCCTAGCTAGTAGAGAGACCTAATAGTTTATTAGTACCTTGAGAAAGGGTCAAGTCAAGCAGAAAGCTGATTGCCAACTCCTTAGTACATAATAGAATTAGTTTAAGAAAAGCTATTCTTTGTATCTAAGTGACATGTGATAATCAGTAGCAAGAGTGAAGCATATTGATACTACCTACTCAATTGAGTATTTTTAATTGACTGGGGCTAATTGAAAGCCTATTGAGAGCACATCGTAGGGAAGTAACTCTAGTTACTATAAAATGTTACGATCAGTATATTCTCGTACCCCTATGTTTATTGGACTTAACATTTTCTATGTTTAACAACAGACAATCTTATCTTATCTTGTTCCCACTTGCCCCTATCTTATGCATCATAGTCATCTCACCTTCTTACTTCCATTTCACACACAAGACTTTTTGTCTTCCCCATTTCACAGAAGTGTTTGATCACACTTTTCTTCCATTTCTTGATATACATGTTTCACATATGTTTTACTTTGTTTCCATTCTGCCACACCATGTGTCGGCCTCATGTGTTTCACTTCCATTTCACTCTATGCCCTTTTCTCCTTTCATACCCAGATTGTTAGATGTGTCCACAATATGTACATACCTCCAGTAGGTACTTAAGGCTCAATGCCATCATTAGAGAACTCCAGTATGGTTCTCTTGGTGTTTCTCCTAAAGGACTATAAAAAGGACTCTTATTGGCCTAACAAGCCACTTCTCTATTCTTTCTCTGAGTCCAAGTGTCTTCTGGCAACCTAAGGGAGCTACACTCTAGGGCTGTTTCACAAAGTACCCTGCTAGCAATCCAAGAGTTGTCCAGATCATTTTACCAACTAATCATAATATATTTTATACACCACCTCAACTAAAAGCCAAAGCCTCAATGTATTGCTGAACACAATCACCTCAACCTTATTGAAGATTGACAAACAAATCATATGCCTAATAGTCAACCCCCTTTTACAACTTGATACTTGTTTCTAGTACCAATTTGACCAGAGAAGAGTACTCTCTTCACCTTACTTCAGGTTTACTATCTGTGGAGACAATATTGGTTCTCTGGTAAGCATTTCTTAGCATTTCTACTGATCTTATCTAGAAAGAAGACAACGAGTCGATTGCAAGGGGATTTCAGCAACATTATTACATCACAACCAGTCTCATAGGGAATACACACTTACCCCTAAGTACACAACAAGATACTATGGATCATGGTAGGCATAGGAGCAACACCTACCACACTATCAAGTCACAAAAGCCAAAATGCCCCTAACAAGTTTAAAGAGCACTACTCTAAAGTCAGATGATTCTTATGGCAATATGAGCAATTGCTCACCCAATACAATGTCATCACTAGCAAGGAGAAATGCAAAGGAATTTCCAACTACTGTAGCAATCAAGTTGAATGACTGATCAAATCACTTGATGAATATGAGAATGATGATTAAAATGGATTGAGGACAAAGATACTTTATTTCTATGATATCAAGCAAGTAGATGTTCGGTACAGAAAGAGTGATCTTAGAAAGCTTACTTAGAAATATGCCAAGAAGAATCTGGACAAGATGACACAATAGAAGGTCTATGAGCACAAGTTTACAGTAGTTGCACAATGGCTAAAGACTGCAAAGGTGATTCAAAATGGAAAATACCACACCTACTTTTGAAAAGGAATTCTTAAGTATATGTGAAAGAAGGTGCAAATACATCTGCTCACCAATAACACTGGCATAAATATGAGCAAGCTCTTCCAGATTAGCAAAGTCAGTTGAGTCATAAACTAGCTATTATATCAATACAAGTTTAATAAGAATGGAACTGACTCTAATATGGAGAGCTCCTCTAAAGAGAGTAGTACCAACTTCAACTCTACTACAGACTCATCTAATAATAGCTCAGATGATAAGTCTAGTGATGATGAATGTTGAAGGAGGAAGAAGAAATCTTCCAAGAAACACAAGGATAAGGGAATGAAGAGAAATAGGTAAAGAAAAAGCCTGAGCCAAAGAAGAAATCCAAAAAGTCCTCAAATAATGTTGATTCACTCATAGATCATATGAATAAACTCAAGCTTAATTATTCTCCCTATGCAAAAGCTTACATCAAGGCCCTTAATGTAGAGTCCTTGATAGTAGACATTTTAAAAAAACCTAGGTTGAAGACTGCTACATTCAAGGAAACTCCTAGTAGTATATAGAATAATACTACTACAAGGAAAGTACTACAAAGAGGTACTAATGGGAGGAATAGAGTCCTACCTAATAGTCATCCATCCTTTAAATATTTTGGGTGTAATATTTATGACCATCACCTGAGCAATTATTCCTGCATGCTAGAATTAATAGACTGCAGTGAGTTAGTTTATAATCAATGGAGTATGGTGAACTTACCTAGGAATCAAGGTCTGCTCAATAGAAGTGTGGATGAATTAATAATTAAATGCTACCATCAAATGATTAAGCAGTACACATGGAATGAGAAATGAGTGCAGACTAACCTAATTATGGTTGATTACAATAGTTTAAAGTGCAGATCATCAAATTATATTATACATGATATATCAGTCAGTGATGAAAATAAGTCAGAAGACAAAGAGAAATTATTTGTACCTTATTTGCTCATGAACAAAGACAACGTTGATGAAATTGTGCAGAATTATGGTGTCATGCGGTCTTAGCACAAAATCAAAATCATATGAAAAGAAATCATGAATGGAGTATATATACCTCCCAAGAAATTGGGAGGAGGTTGGCATCAAGATGAAGTAGTTATTAAGAATTCACATAATACTTATAATGGCGATGCTAATGAAGCATTGTGCCCATGGCCAAAACAAAGGAAATGATCGATCTGAGGAGAAGGATCAAAATCAGTATGAACGGCAAAAGAATAAAGAAGACAACTTATCAGAGACTTGAAATGATCCAAAAGAATCCCTAAGAGGTCAAGATGAAAGTGTGAAGTCGAATGAGCAACAGAACAACATCCAGAACACTCCTGTGCCATCCAAGGATTGGGAGGTAAAGAATGTTGTTAGTGATAAGTGATTGAAAATGATCGACTTCCCATATCAAGAAATGATATTTCTGACAGGAGTGTTAAAGAACACTCAATGAATGCACACCAATGTGTGTGATGATGAAAATGTAAAAATATATGATATTTTTGAAAGAAAGCAGGGAGGGAATGACAAAAAAGAAAGGAGTGTAGAGTTTCCTGAAAGAGTTGATGGGAATAAACCCCATGTGAGTGGACAGCCTTTTAAGGAATATTTCAGAAATGTGACAGTGTAGCACATAGAGTTATTCACTGTCACAAATTCTTGTGATGTACTGACCAAGATACTCAACATTAAGGTAGAACTGACCATGGGAGAAATATTAGGTAACTTGTGGGAATTGATGCAAACATTAGCTAATCAGATCAGATTTTGACAGGTAATATCAGCTAATGCTGCTTTATACACACATGTCAGAATGAGCCAGGACCATGGGCCATTACTGACAGTTCCTGTCTGCATAGCTAACAAAGTGTATAGCACCATAGTAGGCTCAGGTAGTGAAGTTAATATCATTACTAGAGAACTATGGGAGAAATTGAAAGTGCCGATAAATATCAACACAAGCTTAACACTATGTGATGTGAATGAAGGTAATAGTGAATTGAAAGGATTGATTCCCAATCTGGCTATACAGATAGGAGGCCTAACTACTCATAGTAATTTTTTGATATCTACTTATTATCCCCTCGACATATTACTTGGCCACCCATGGCAGTAGCAAAACTTTGTCTCCATTGATGAATGATTAGATGGGAAATATCTAAGATTTAGCTATGTTAATGGCAAAGATAACTGGACTTTAGAAATTCTTATACAACGGTTGGTTGCCAAGAATGGAAGTGTACTACTCATAATAGGAGGACATAGCTCCACCCAATCTTACTTGAAAATGATAGTGGAGCTGGAGATTTGAAATGAACCAAATATGAAAGTGTGCCCAGAGCATGAGGCACAAAAAAGTCACAGCCCAACAATACAAAGAATATTTAATTGTAAGTCCCCAGAGGAAGAGAATCTCTGGGGCACAATATCAAAACAGTTGTATTATTTATCTGATGCTTAGCAGATCATTTTCCAATCCAAACCTTCCCTTATGAGCTATGAACAGTCCCCACCCAAGCTTGATAATATATGACTCAGAACACTTGCCTCATCTGTGCATGCTTTGATCAATAATTATCTAGTCAATGTCATCATTTTAAACTCAGTGCAATATGCCACTCTGTGATCTATGCTGAATAATGTAAACAGCAATTACCAATTAGTCTACATACTTCCCACAGAATTACCCAAAGTGGATGTGAAGTCCAATAAGCAACAAATTAGTCTGCCCACTGTGGTACTACCTGACAACACCCAAAAGATTACATTCCTTGTTCCCTACATGATGTTTACCTGATTGGATAATTGTACTGCTCCCTTCCTTCCCAGCTACCAAGCACAGTTTGATTACCGTCTTGAGTAGAAAAGCTGTGTGCTGCCTCCTCCTCTCCTCACTTCTCCCCCCTAACATGATGATCCCCCTTCCCTTCCCTTCCTTCTTCAAACAAGTGGCCTGAGATGCAAGCTTAGCTGAGCTTAGGAGAAAAAGAAGATCGCTGATAAAGATCCTGATGATTGACTATGGAAGGTACTGGATGAGAGAATTATGGATTTAAAACTAATAAATATTTTGCTAACCACCTCCCCAGAAAAGGGGAGGTTCCTTTTCTTTACCCCATCCAAGGAGGATGGGCACCTTATGCTGTGCTCAGGGTATGACGTCACCCCAACTTCCTCTCTGATTTGTATTACAGATTAGCAAATCATCAAAGAAAATATCTGATCAGAGATTGGTAGCACCTCCTCCATCTCATTATAATAGAGTTCAGATATTTCTCAATACCCCTCACCTCTTAGTAGAGACCTGAACTACCCCAAGAGATTCTTTTTCAGTTGATCTAATCCTTTTCTAGAAGGTATTTTCGACCCAAACCAGTTCCACGCCCAGATGAACCAAGGGTTTGAAGCTCTTTCCTTTGAAAAAGGACATTTTGATGAAACCAACAATTTTAAAATAAATAGCAACTATGGTACAACCTACTTCCAGCCACCATTCAAGTACAACTCCAACTATCATCTTTCTTTGCCCAATGGGAAGATTATATTGCCATACATCAATATAGCCATATTTCATACTACAACATTCTACCTATTGCTAAGGAGATACCTGGAAAAGGCCTGTGATTGGGATGAAGCACCAAGGAGCAAGCAATTGATGCACCATCCTTCCGTAGTTTATTTTCAACTGCACCCCATCCTATGAGCTCCACATCCTCCGCCTTCAAATTGATTGTCATCACCATCTTGAAGATATGTACAAGTTCTGCACAAACACTTACTACATTTTACAGTCCATCTTAGCTGTACTAATGCTTCTACAAGCATATATATAACTGCTTGCAAGAGACTGCTGTGGTTATTTTTTATTGATGGTACCACTATCACCCCCATCTCGGTACATCAAGGCAAGTTTTTTCAGCAGTGCACACCATCCACCAATCCCCTCTTCATTCTTGAAGAGATTGGCTTCCTTTGATCAGCAAGCAAGACACTCTACTTCAAGGGTGAGGTAAAACTATCTGATTTTGTTGATCAGATCTTATAAATTGCTTTGTTGGATCAAGACCTCATCACCAAGTTCCCCCATGATTTCCATCTTGATGACCCCAACTTCCTCATTGGTCACTACACTGCTGAACTACAATTGCCCTATCACAATGTACACTATCTCTGTGCAAAGCAAGAAGACTATTATTGGCAGTGCAGCACTTCCAAGATCATCGCACCACCATCTGTCCCTCAAGGACTTCTTGAGTATATCTTGATCCCATCTGGATTACTAACAATTGTCTCGTTTTAATCTGTTATACAGTACTTATCATTTCCAGTTTTTGGAAAAACCAGCATCTTGGATGCTTCCATATGTCTTATCTTTCTTTGAGAGAGTAAACCAAGACCCAAACACAGTTGCACCCTGGGCTTGATTATTTTGACAGTTCTGTGATACATTTTGACAGTTTTGTAATGTCCATTGATAGCCCAGTCCCAAAAGTCTGTATTATTGCTTTTACTACATTTTTCTCAACTGTTTGTCCCTTTTGCAACTCATTACAACTGGTCCTTCAGTTCATTACTATAGTACCTATGTTTGGCAGATATTTGTATGTACAAATAGTTATGATGTGCCACATCTTAGTTGCACACAAGTGTTTGTACACCAACTGCTGGTATTTATTACTATTTTTCTCTTATTTTTACCTATTTTTCCTGGCTTTCTACAAAGCTTTTCACTAAATAGCCCCTATCATGCTTGAACTCCTTTACACTCGTCCAACTATGATCACATGACCTGGTCACATGACGCCCAGGAGCCACACTCACGTCACTCCTTCACATGACATGTATAGCCATGCACTGCCTTGTACAGCCACCACATGTCATGCCTCATGTTGCTCATTTCGTATCGCTTATCTATGAGTTACTCCCTTATCTCTTATTTATGACTCATGTGCACAGCCTATACCTCATGTCCTTATGGCTATGCTTATCTCTGACTCACTATGATTCTTTATGACTCACATCACAGCCTTGTATTGCCTCAAGGCTATGCTCAGCTCTGCTCATAACTTGTCATGATTCATCCATGACTCATATGCATAGCTATCTATCATGTATAGATACTGTATAGTACCAAACATGTACAAACCTTAGATAGTATACAGTATAAACCTCCAAATAGATTGCGACTGGCCCCCCCAGTCTTGTCCTCCTGGAGTTCTTCTATCATCTACTTGAACTCATCTGTACCTGACCACCTGGTTAACTAGTTTCACATCCGTCAGCCTCAGGTAGGCCCTGGTGTTTCAAGTGTAGCCTACTAAATAGTATAATATTTGAGGCAAAGACTTGTGACTGACACTAAGGTATATTAAATACAATTTCCAAAAGATTAGGTATATAAAAAAGAGGCTGACACAGCCCAAGATAGATCACACAAGTCAGACATTATACATATATGAATATTCAAGACCCTATCCTCAAATACATAGGAAAGACAAAGTGCTGTTTCTTAATCAAGAAGACTGATAATAATTTTACTTATTAACTTATGTCCTACTGGGCTGTGCTCACTTAAGTAATATGCTGAATACTTCAAGATCTGATCAGATAGTATATAAACCTAGCCTTGTCCTTAGCAACTGCAGGGTGAACTCTTTCCCCCCCACCATTGCCTGAGGCATATAGACCTGGGTACATTCTATCCCCTCCATAACTCACCAGTTTACTAGAGAACCACCACCTCCCCTAGTCATGAACTCTACATATGAAGAGAGATTGACTAGAACTTTCATTGTTTCTTCTGATAGGAATAGTCAGACATATAAGAGGTATGTCCATCATAACTATGGTTGATATCAGTAACCTATTGAATGTACAGTGTGAGTATCACCTGATTCAATGGTGTGGAAAGTGTTCATCCCCTCCTACCTACTGCCTGCTATGAAGAACACCTTCCCTACTATATTCCTACTATATTCCTACACACCCCCCTTTATACTTCTTTTATAACTACATGAAAAGTGTGAGCACAACCCCTGCTTGAATAAGTAGAGAAGTCAAATGGTTGACTAGTCAAAAATCAATAACCACTTCTATTGGCCACAAATATATCAGGATGTACAACATCATGTGAAGTCTTATCATGAGTACCAGATTAGAAATACTAAAGTCCATATTCCTATTATCACCCCACCACCAGCTACTATATTCACAAAGGTTCATATAGATATCATGCACATGCCTGTGGCAAAAGGGTATCACTATATAGTGCTGGCCAGAGATGACTTATCTAAGTATGTTGAAGGCAGAGTTCTATGACAAGTATCTGTCCAAGCAGTAGCCTAGTTTGTGCTAGATGATATTATATAACAATATGAAGGTGTAGCAAGGATAGTCACAGATAATGGACTTGAGTTTAAAGGAGCTCTATCAGACATACTTGGACAACATGAAATTCCTTAAGTATTTATCAGCCCTTATAATTTACAAGCTAATGGAGTGGTTGAGCAAGGCTATTTTGTAATCAAAGAAGCTTTAGTAAAGGCTTATGACAGGAAGATACACTTGTGACCAGATAAGCTGCAAGCAGCCTCATTTGCAGACAATATTAACAAGTTCAGCTGCATTGCAAAACTCATCTGAAATTGGCCAAAGCAATGTCAAATAGCAACAATCCATTTAGAAACCATTCCCACAATATATTAAGGGACCCAAACATGCCAAATGTGCCTAGGCAGGCCCATCAAGGGCCACAAGAGCAAGATCTGTCCCCATATCCCCATGCTTCACTCTGAGTGAGGAACAACAAGTTCAAGTGGTAGAGAATATTGAGAGATTTAGTTCTATTGAATAAAGTTATGAAAATCCACTTCTGATGAATACACTGGGAAGGACACTGAACAATGATATTATTACTAAGTCTGGCTGGAATTTACAAGGCTGAATGATATATTTGCAAGATGTACCATATATGTTATCTAATTCATCAGACCAAGAGCAGGATTCACAGACAATTGATCCAGCATTACTATGAATATCACCAATAGAGCCTATTTAGTTGTGTATATTACTCAGGTAACTGTTGAAGCTGTAGAACTTACCACATTTGATTATTGTCCACCACATTCCATCAATCCTGCCACTGGTAAGCACAACTTGCCATCTAGCAACATGACTTATCCCTTTCATAAAGACAATCATGACTGCAAATCTGTGTTTTTATTACAATCGAGCCATTGGCACATTTGTTTATGTATACAAACTCAGTGTCCATATTGCCTATGCCATGGGACACAAGTTCATTTGCCCTCTCAGCAATAATAATCAAATCACACTATATGCTTGGATGAAGGAAGATCCAATATTTATTGGCCATCTATCATGTGTCACTAGACATTGGCAAGACTGCATTAATGTCCAACTTACCCCCTGGCCCTACTATTACCACTCAGCCAATAAGATTTCAGACAAATTCCTACTTTGAATTCCCCTTAATCTAATTTGTTTAACTATTGTATAGTCATTGATACACTGGTTCCAGATAGATCAATGGCTTCAAGTAGATAAGTGTTCAGATCATCTCCTCCCCATATACCATTTTCCCACCCCTACACCAACACTAAATGAGGTGTACCTCAGACTCCTTACTTCCTATGATGTTTCTAATATATTTGTAGTTGTTACAGTTCCATTCTTGCTGTAGGACACTATTGCCTTTAAATACCATTATAAATAATAAGGAGCACTGGTAAAATGGCAGAACCAACTGACCTTGATGTAACTATCTGGAACTTGAGCTTGCATCACAATTTATGCAGTCAAATTATCAACACACTATACAATTAGTTGTATGATCACACCTTACAAGATGATGATCATACTTCCTCCTATTATCATGCTATTGTACATATAGAAACTAAAGAAAGAGAAAGAGGAACCCTTTGGATTGATTGACATTGTCAGCATTGCCTAATCATTCACTGAAATATTACAATATTTGTCGAGACCTACAATGATTTATATATCCAAATAAGAAATTTGAATTCTGAAGGAAATTTGCCAAAAGAAGAAAGGTGAACAGAATTTGTGGATTTGGTATCACCATTATTCCAGCCAATTGTAGGAAGGACCATAGCTGAGATCCTTCATTAATTCACTAAACAAGAGTAATCTTCACAACCAGATCCTGATCCTTTAGAGCACAAAGCTCAAGTTAACAGAGATACTTTAGCCAATATCACAAATATCATTTCTCAATCCTAAATTAGTTGCTAGTCAAGAAATTTCCCTAGCTTTGTAAAGGCACAGCCATCATTTTTGTTCCTATCTTCAGTATCTACATATTATTGGAGATTAGTGCTCCTAAATATCATCATACATAATAGGAAGCTCTGACCCAAACAGAACAATCATATTACCTTACTCAAAGCAACAGCCATAATACTATCAGATACAAATGGCTGATGCTAATGGAATAGTACAGAAAGTACTAGAGCTTCGCAAGCAACAGCAACTACTTGAACATATCTTATAATTCATACATATCAAGCTCATACACCATGTTTGTGAGTAAGAAGAGAACAATCAAATTCAATAACATGCTATTGTATGAGTGATTACTCATGGTTGAAACCGAGGAACACCTACAGTACAATGACATTGTATCTACTGCCATGCAATCTACAAACATTCTTGTCTTGTAATTGATGTCATAATGACCTATATTTCCGAATTAGGCAGGCTGACCTGATTAGGCATGGACTGTTAGAAGATAGAATGGAGTTAATTCATTTCTTAGAACCCCCATTTCCTCCCTTAGCAGACATGGAAAGAGTTTTTTACAAATTGATTCAAAATGAACCATTTCCTAAATCAAAGTAGGAAAAAGCTCCCCCTCCCAATCAGGAATAGCACAGGGCTATTGAAAGACTCCAATTTGATTATCCTTGATTGAATAAACAATCAGGAATGATTTTTTTCCATTCCCTGTGAATAACCTGTATCAAAATGTTTGAATGCAGATATATAGTTATTGTATATGTGATGCTAGACATTTGACCTGAGATTTGAGTTTTTACTATATTCCTACAGTCCAAATGCTTAGCTAATTGAGGGACATATAGACCATAGTATCTATTATATACCTCTATTTTTCCTTCTTGGTTTATTCACAGGTTGTGAAGAAACAAAATAATTTCTCCCAACCTACTTTTATTACTACCTACAAGTACATACATAGCAAACCATTTTCTGAATATCTCTGTTACCCTTACGTACTTAGCCAAGTGTCAGAGAAGCAAATGGAGCATATGACCTTGCATAGCATGAGTCATAATGAGTCATAATGAATCAAGATAAGTCAAATGAGGACTAACCAAAGCACTGCCCCTAGACTGCCAGAATGATCATGTGACCTGCACAGCATGAATCAATACCAAGCCAAAGGCTATTTTTAGCTCATTGCAAGTCATTTTCTGACAAGATGAGTTAAAGTGAGTTAGTATGAGTCAGTATAAGTTATATCTTGGCACAGCCACCTCAGAACCGAAGGTAGCACAGCCACATGTAAATTATTATACATATAAGGAGCACAATTCAGCCCCATTTGGTAGGTTTCCTCTTTTAGAAACTATATAAGTAAATCTCAATCAACAAGTACTCACAAGTATACCCCTCTACAAACAGGCTGTGTAGAGAAGTTCCCACACTATAAATAGAGCTACTTAAACCCATAGTTAGGAGTATACTGAATCTCTTAGGATAGGGACAGTTAAAACACCTTTAGGAAGAAAACTTTAAAGTAGGCAATTAAAAGGAATAGATCCCCAATTAGTAGAAAGACCTAATAGTTTATTAGCACCTTGGGAAAGGGTCAAGTTGAGCAGAAAGCTGATTGCCAACTCCTTAGTGCATAATAGAATGAGTTCAGGAAAAACTATTCTTTATATTCAAGTAATGTGTGATAATCAATAGCGAAAGTAAACATCACCTACCTAATTGAGCATTCCTGATCAACTGGAGCTAATTGAAAGCCTATTGAGAGCGCATCATAGGGAAGTAACCCCAGTTGCTACAAAGTACCCTCCTAGCAATCCAAAAGTTATCCAAACCATTTCGCCAACTAACCATAGTATATTACTAAAAGCCAGATCCTCAATGTATTGCTGAACACAATCCCCTCAACCTTGTTGAAAATTGACAAACAAACCACATGCCTGATAGTCAACTCCTTTCTACAACTTGGTACTTGTTTCTAATACCAATTCGACCAGGGAAGAGTACTTTCTTCATCTTGCTTCAGGTTTACTATCTGTGGAAATAATATTGGTTGTTTGGTAAGCATTTCTTAGCATTTCTACTGATCTTATCTAAAAAGAAGGCAGCAGGCCATGATTTCAGATCACTGTCACATGATGTGATGCCACATGTGTTACTTGTGGCACATTTCTTATCCTTATTTGGTCTAATAGTGTTCACAACTCTTGGAATGTCCCAAAAATCTCACCAGCTGTCAGGTTGACAGTTTTTCCCAGGATCTTAGTACATAAGCATGTCTTTTGTATTGGTCAGTGTTGACAGCTCAGTTTACTGCATGCCTTGTGGCTTGGTGCCTTCTTGCAGATTTTGAATATCATCTTGGCTATCCCCTTTAAGCTTCTGGTACATCATATTGTTCCCTTTACTTCTGCTGGTGTTTCCTCTTCTCATATTGTCTTCCATAGGTACATTCCTTTGCTGATTATTTGGGTGATGGTTGTTGCATATTGCATGTGACTATTGGCCAGTCCCTCCCATCACTGGAGGATTTTGTCTTGAGGTAAGTCTTTTTTTATTCCTTTGCACATTCTGATTACTTGGTTACCAGATGTATATATATTGGTACTATTGGGTGCACACTCAAATTGTACATTCAATGGGTTCAGCACATTACTCTGTGAGTTATTTCTTTGTTCATTCTGTGTGGGAGGTGGTCCTGATCATATCTGATTATTATTAACATTGTTATTTCCTGTCTTAGAGTCATTTCTTCAAGTCTGTCAGTTCTTGTGTGGGATCATTGGCATGCTCTTGTGTGGAGGGTTATTCCTAGTCAGTACTTTATTTATAATCACTTTATTTTGTCCTTTCCCTACAGGTTGTTCTCCTGTCAGGCATGCTTAGGGTATAAATACTCTGTCCATGGTATGCTTGTGCATGGCAGTCATACCTTTCAGTGTCTGTTCAGCAGTATATATCTCAAGGTCATTTTTATTATCAAGAACCTCTTCAGGTATGTACCAAGTTCCTTCTTCATTATATTCTTCCTTTCAATCACTCATTATTGATTCCACATAGTTGGCTGATTTGCACTGGTACTCTGCCAGCTTAACCATTATCAGGTGAGAACTTCTGACTTGGATATTAGGTGTTTGCTGACTAGCTATCCTGTAATAGCTGTCTAGTAAAGAGTCTCCTCTCTCTCTTCTCAGGGGTTCATCAGATAAGAGAGGTCTTTCACTATTGTTATATATTAACTTTCTTTACTCAAGTAGTTCTAATATAGGAGGGCAGTCTTTCAAGCTATGGTTGTGACTTCCACATCCATAGCAAGTGTAGGATACCATGGCAGAGGGCCTTGCCTATCTTGAGGTAAGATTGTCATTACTCCTCTGTAGTATAGGCCTAGGTGTACCACTTGTATTAGTAGCTTCTCTTATATCCCCTAGGAGTAGGAGTAGTTCTAGTCAATTCATAAATTCTTGAGGGCTTGTCAAATACTTGTACAACTAGGGGATCTAGTGCTAAGGCTTTGATGTAGGTCCTAGCATATGCTGGATCACTAATCCTGAGCCTACTCAAGTTATTGACAAGTGTATCTATGTTTTGTTGGAGCTTCTTAGGGGTGAGTACCTTCTCCTATTCCTTAACCTTACTAGTGTAGATTGCAAAGGGGTCACTACCTAACTTTTCCTTCTCTTTGCTAGGTTTGCTATAAAAGAAGACCTTCTCTCTTTTAAACTTGTAGTCATACTCAGAGTCTTCATTTGAGCTGCTGCTGTCAGTCTTGCTTTTACTCCTACTTTCTGAGCTTGAGCTAATGATCCTAGACTTATATTTCACTCCACATAATGGTTTGTCAAAGTAATTACAGTGCAGTAACTGGTCCACTACAGTGTTCACTTCTTTCATTATATAGAGTTTGAATAGGTCCTTATTTGGAGTCCTAGCTAAAAGATATGTTTCTAGCTTGGTCTGGAAGGGTTTTGAAATCACTAGCCAGAAGTATGTATTGTAATTGTTGTTAGTAATGACTCTCTTGGCCTTTAACTATTGTGTCATAACTGTATAGTGACAAATGTAAGACTTTCAATGCTCTAGGATCTTGAATTTCTTGTGGACAGACCTTCTAACCAATTTTTTTTAGTTCTTCAAGGTAATAATGATCCTTGTCTTGCTCTGCATTATATAGGGTGAGTATTTGCTTTCTGAGTGCACTCCAATCATTGGCCTTGTATTCATTGAGGGATCCAATCAGGCAAGTGACAGAGGTAGAATAATAGCTGGTGATTCCTTTACATTTATCTTGGTCAGAGGTTATTTGACATTAGGTGAGTACTTAGTCATATTGATGGAGGAAATCTTTAACATGAATATAGTGACCTTTAAAGGTCTCAGGTGCATCTCTGCTATGTATATCTGCTAGGTAACATATGTGGTCTAGGGTGTGAAGGTCCTTCTGTAACCATAGTTGTAATATAGTAAATGTTGAATGTGTTGATAAATATGTTGTAATTCTGACTGTGTAAGTTATGATAGGGGAGCTGAGATTATTTTCAACACCCTCTCACAGTGGGCTCAATTTGTCTTTCTTTTAGACAAGATAACAAAGAACCAATCAAAAATCAGTAGTTTTCAAACAATGTGTCTTGTCTCCACAAGCGGGAACACTTTTCTCAAGGAAAGTATAAAAGGTCTATTCCTGGTAGAGTTAAGGATAATGGGTTTGATTTCAAATAGAAAAGGGGAAATTTAGTGTATCAGGAGCCATGGTTTGTTCCCCAACCCTCCATGTAAATTTACAGATTGATTGTTCAAAATAGTTCCAGCTTAAAGTCTGGTTAGTAAAAGTAATCCTAGGTGTATTATACACCTAATAGGCTCAAGAGAATGGAAATATGTTGCCTATGGACTATGGAAACTTGTACTTGGATAGTATAAAAAGTGGGTGATTTAGGAACTTGACCTAGGTTTTGTTTAATGCTAATGCTATATGGATAGGAAAGTTGCTAACCCATTAGGGTAGTAACTGTAGGTAAGGTATAGTAGGACTCCTATATGTATATAAACCCCCAGGTAGACTGTGACTGGCCCCCCAATCTTGTTCTCCTGGAGTTCTCCCATTAATCCATCTGTACTAGACCACCTGGTTAATTAGTTTAACACCTGTCAGCCTCAGGTAGGCCTTGGTGTTTTAATATCTGCTTGGTAAACCTGGACAGAGATAATGTGGCCCATCAGAAGAGTCATAAGGCAATAAGGGCTGAGCGGACTATTGAACATAGTCATGTTATGGAACTCAATATGAAGCAGGTGCAGGTCATAACCAGTGAACAAGTCCATCATACCATAGATTGCATATCTGCCAAATGACTCAGTGAAATGCTCCACAAATGGAGGGGTGAATGAGTCCTGGATGGTAACAGCGTTAAGCAGTTGCAGGTTGTGAACGAGCTGAAGTGTCTTACTATCCTGCTTGAGCATGCAGAACCAATAGAATCAGTAGGCTGCTGCAGGCGACTTATACACCAGAGGCAATATGGTCCTTGATGATCTGAATTCCCTGGTCCCATGAGAATGGAGGGACTGGGATGTTGTGGAGTATCCAAGATGTATGGGGCATGGTCAGTATCTTCATTGAAGAGAAGTACTGCTCGTTTAGGTGACTTTACTCAGTTGGAATCCAAGCGAAGGCCTTCTCATGCATGCAGACTATCTACTGGACTAGCTTGAGTTCCTCCGCCCACAATCAATTGGTGGAGTTGAGATCGAGAGCATCAGCTCATTCCTGTGTGAAGCGCAAGCCAGGAGTGAAGTCAGGGAGGGTGTAGGTAAAGGAAGAAGTCCAGCTAATGGATTGTTAGGTAATTGGTAGAATATTCAATATTCTTCCTCAAGAGGAGCTAGAACTGACTGAACCTTTTTGGCCACCAGCTGATAAGCCAAGGAATGAAATGCAGTATGAAAAGAGTAAGTTGCTTTGAACATGGCCAGGTGGGCAGGCATCAAAGCAAACTGGATAGAAGAGAAGAAATTGTAAGAGAAAGATAGGATACAATGAGATAAGTCTGACTGTAGTAATATAGTCCAAAAGGGAGAAAACAGGACACAATAGAGGAATGGTGAAACAAAAATAGTGCTTTGTGACTATCCCCAACCCTTTGGTAAATCATTGTAGTCTAAAAACCCACTGTCATGATAGACCAGTGACTCGAACAAAATAGTCCATGCTGGCAATGTTGTCTTCTTTCTAGATAAGATCAGTAGAAACACTAAGAAAATGCTTACCAAACAACCAATCTTAGGTAGTAAACCTGAAGCAAGGTGGAGAAAGTATCTTTCCCTGGTCGAGTTGATACTAGAAACAAGTATCAATCTTATAGAAAGGGGTTGACTATCAGGCACATGGTTTGTTTGTCAATCTTCAACAAGGTTAAGGGGATTGGAGTTCAGAAACACATTGAAGATCTGGGTTTCTATTGGGGTGGTGTACAAAATGTACTATAGTTAGTTGGAAAATGATCTAGACAACTCTTGGGTTGCTAGAGAGGTAGTTCATAGTGACTAGGATTACTTCCCTAAAATATGTTTTTAATAGGCTTCCAATTAGCTCCTGTCGATTAGGAATGCTCAATTGGGTAGGTAGCATAAATATACTTCACTTCTCACAACTGATTCACACATATCTCTTAGTCACACAAAACAATCTTTCCTAAACTGATTCTATTATACACTAAGGAGTGAAACAACCTAAGGCTCTTGCTAAGGCTGCTTGCTCTTGAATACACTTGGTAGCTAACTTCTTGAGGACATAGTTTAGGGGAATCAACCCACATAAGAATAGGGAAAGGGGAGTGAGTCAGCCAGAGGAGCAGAAGGGAAAACTCCAAGGAGGGCAAGACTGGAGAGCCTTGGCCACTGCTTGGGGGGCTTTATATACTACATAAAGTATGTACATGTTGTGCATAGATCT
>JBBPRB010000108.1:0-26734 GCA_038092815.1 Hortiboletus rubellus
AACTCGACCAGGGAAGAGTTTCCTCTTCACCTCGCTAAAGGTTTACTATCCGTGGAGATAAGATTGGTTGTCTGGTAAGCGTTTCTCAGCGTTTCTACTGATCTTATCTAGAAAGAAGACAGCGCCTGAGAGATTCCCGAGTGGTTCCCATGTATGATCTGTCTCTTCAAAGCCTTTTCAATACACCAGGTATTCAAGGCGGTGTCCCTTCAAGCAGGAATTGACCAAATAATCTACTTCATGAACTTCTTCGCGGTCTTCAGTGATATCAACCGGGCCGGGCCGGATGATGGGTTGACTGGGCAACCATTCCTTGTAGGGTTTGACATGAGAGATGTTCACAACATTATGGATTTTCATTCCCCTGGGAAGTCTAAGCTTAACCGCATTGGGGCCCATAAGTTCTAAAGTAGGAAAGGGGCCTAGCCACCATTCCATTAACTTCTTGGATTGGCGCGTCAAGCACAGGTTATCTGTGGCCAACCAAACCTTATCTCCGACCTTGTATTGCAGAGCTTCGGACCAGTGTTTGTCCGCTTGAGCTTTCATTCGCTCTTGGGATGCCTTTAAACTATTTCTTGTTTCCTCCAAAGTCTTGCTCATTAAATCGGCAAACTCTGTAGCAGCTGGCGCTTTGAAAACACGTTGTTCCACACCCATATGGGGAACATACGAACATGTGACTTCGAATGGGGTTTTCTTTGAAGATGCCAAGATCTTCAAATTATATGAAAATTGTGTGATCGGAAGCCAGTTCAACCATTCTCCTTGCTTTTCAGTGCAGAACATACGGAGATACTGCTGGAGATCCCGATTCATGCACTCTGTTTGCCTGTCTGTCTGCAGGTGGTGTGCGGTAGATAATTTAGACTTGATTCCTAAGCAAATGCAAACATCTTGCATCACTTGGGAGGTGAACTGTGGTCCGTGGTCTGATACAATCGAACAGGGAAGACCGTGGTTCTTCCATATATGGTGTAAATATAATTTAGCGGTTTCCAGCGCTGTGACTGTTTTGTTGCACGGCATAAATACGGTTTCTTTAGAGAACCAATCTACAACGACAAGAATGGAGTCGAAGCTGCCAGAGGAGGGAAGATCAGTAGTGAAGTCGGCGGAGATGTCCTGCCAGGGACCTTCTGGGATAGGAAGTGGGATTAATGTGCCTGCTGGGGCGTGGTTACCTCCTTTCATGCATGCACAGCGATCGCATCGAGTGACATAATCTTTGACATAAACGGTCGTGTTGGGCCACCAGTAGCTTCTCCTGACAAGTTCTATGGTCTTTTCATAACCAAGGTGACCAGTGACTGGGGAGTTGTGACAGGTTTTCATAGTAGATAAGTGAATGGATTCGTCATTCGGGATGAAGACTTTTCCTTCTTGGTTATGTAAAACTTCATCAACACGGCATACTCTGTGCTTCTTGTATAGTTCCTTAATTTCACTCTCTTTGAGCACATGTACTTTCTTCTTGATAGATTGCAAAATTTGTTTGCCTTCATTGTGGATTGCGACCGGGATGGTCTGTATCTGCTCCGGCGGGATCATTGTGATTCCTTCCTTATTGTGTTCTATGCCGATTGCATGGTCTTCTCTTCTAGAGAGTGCATCGGCTTTGACGTTAGTAGTACTGGGCTTATAGACAAATAGGTAATTGAAATGAGAGAGCCACTGCTACCAACGGGCTTGGCGTTGATTCAGGTTCTGTGACTGCATGAAATATTTCAAGTTGGCATGGTCATTCCAGATCTCAAACTGGTGACAGGAGCCTTCCAGGTAGTGCCGCCATATTTCCAATGCTTGGATGATGCTCAACAACTCTTTATCGGCAATGGGGTAGTTCTGTTCAGCGGGTATTGAAACAACCTAAAGCTCTTGCTAAGGCTGCTTGCTCTTGAGTACACTTGGTAGCTAACTTCTTAAGGACATAGTTTAGGGGAATCAACCCATATAAGGATAGGGAAAGAGGAATGAGTCAGCCAGAGGAGCAGAAGGGAAAACTCCAAGGAGGGCAAGACTAGGGAGTCTTGGCCACTGCTTGGGGGCTTTATATACTACATAAAGTATGTACATGTTGTACATAGATCTATAGATCAGATGAGTCCCTGAACATATGTGCAACACATGTATCAGTACAGCCATGGAATGGAAGCATAACCCTAAGGGGAAAGCATGGAAAGAAGCAAGAACATGAGGAGGGGGGATGTAAATAATGAAATGGAAGCATAACCCTGACCATGAGGGTGTGGCAGAGATCATAGATTAATGAAAGATCATAAATGAAGAAGCATGAGTGTGGCAGCACATGAAAGGCATGAGGAGGAGGTATGGATCAGGAATGGAAGAATAATATATGATCAGAAGAGAAGGCATAGCCATACCACAGGGTGAAGAGGTGAGGAGGTGAAGAGGTGAAGAGGTGAAGGAGTGAAGATGTGAAGGGTTGGAGGGGTATCCTGTGATATGGTGAAGGTGTGAAGAGGTGACATGGTGACATAGTGAAGAGGTGAAACATAGAAGGGTGGTCCAGACCATCCTAGAGATTAGATAGAGATTGCCAGCAATCAGCAGATAAGAGTTATCACATATCTAATGTGAGTTGATTGCACTTTGAGTGCATAGATAGCTTGATTGTGCATGCCCAGTGCTGTTGATAAGGAAATTGCACCTGTCCAAGGTGTCTGATAAGGAGTAGCACCTATCCTGGGTACTTGATAAAGGGGTGGCACCTGTCCAAGGTGCTTGGTAAGGAAATCTACCCTTGAGGAAGTGAAGAAAATAAAAAGATAAATGCATCAAGCATAGTTGCAAGTTGGCAGCTGTTACAAAATATATTGCTAAATTATGATTTACTCTATTACTATTATTTAATCTCCTACATTAGAGGGTCAAGTGAGTGTAGTGAAGGAAGGGTAGTCCATGATACAACTGCCAATACTTTCACAAACAGCTGTAATGGATATATGGAGTTGAGCTATACAAGACAAACAGAAAGTATTGAAGAGATACACCATGTTAGAAACTGGTCAACTCCTGGTGGAACTCTGGAACTCCGGAGTTGTGTGGATGAATAGGACTTCGGCTTCAGCTTATGTGCTGCACCATTGCTGTTGTTCTTGTCCTGTATTTCGGAGCAGAGAGGAACAGAGATGATGGAATGAACAGGAGTCTGTCCAAGTTGATAATCTAGCTACTGTACACAGAGTGTCTAGGAGTTTATATACGGAGGGAAAGTACAGTATTAGTAAACGGATGACTGAGACGGAGAACGGAAGATAAGAAAGCCGGTGCTGCACTCTGGCAGGATGAATGCCGGAGCTGTGCGAGCACAGGTCGGAGGTATCTAAGAGTCGGAACTATACTATGTACGGAACAAGAAGTATCGTAAGTAAAATGTCAGAAGGGTTTAGTCAGAGGTATAAGAGGTCCGGAGGAACAGAGATGCATAATTACAGAGAACAGACTGGAGATTGCTCCTGAAGAAGCGAAGTTGTGTCCAGAGGCTGGAGTTGTGCTAGGGGTTGGCACAGTATATGACACACCAGCATCATATCCATCATATACTAACTTCACAAGCATTGAATGGCCTATTTCATATTTATAATCCTATACTCTAGGAATGTGAAACAAGTGTTTAACCATTTGCTGATCCTAAAAATGAATTTTTTTGTTGGTACATACTTGATATAATATGAAATTCTACTCACCATGTTATTGAACCATGGAGTGCACATTTAGAAATTTGATATCATAGCCTATGTATATATTACATTCAGTATATGCTCCTGACATGTAATATAGGCATTATTCACTAAAAATATCCCTGTGATATATGTATTGTCTTTTTTCACATGGTTAGTCCCCTCTTGTGATTTTACCTATTATTCCAAGTGATTCTTGTTTCACAGCTTGATATCACATTATTTGTATGGATTCATGACTTGTATCATCTTTTTGAATTCTAATGGTTATCTCAATCCCTGTTATTCATTCAAAGAGTCTCTCTAACTTGGGACTTGCCATATTCATCCATCTATTGCATTGATGTTCATCTGTTGGCATATGTACATAAAGCTTTTAAATAGTAATCCTAAGCCTTTTTCAGACTCTCAAAATCATCTTTGGATGTGCCTGATGACAGTCTGAACATTTTAGTCATAATAGTAGTAGTCCAGTCTCCTGGGGCCATTGATCAAAAATACTCCAAACTTCATCCAAAACTTGACAATACATTTCACATAAATAGTGTGTCCACAGTGAATTGTTACAAGAACATACCTTGTGTACAATGGTCTGATTAATGTTTACATTACATAATCAAAATTATACTCACATAAGATCATAATATCTAAAGGTAGGGAATAGCATGAATATAGATAATTCATGTGGGTTATGAGTATGATTATTTGATGGATGTGAATGTAGATTGACACCTTGGATATTTATACTCATATGGTGGATATGGTGGATATCTCATGCATATCTAAAGGCTGTAAAAGTTCATATATCTGGTGATTTTTTTTACATTCTCATTTAACCTCTGTAGGGTTCATTTCCTTTGTTAGATGGATACAAATATGTGGTGATATCCTTTCTGGTATGTCTTTTCCCTCCTTATTACTCTAGAGTGTTTCTTCATAAGATGTATGTTTAAGTGGTAATGATTTTACCATGGTGGATTATTGCATGTGATGGACTAGTGCTATAGTAATTTAGTAGTATAGTATGCTGGTAAGAAGTGTAAAATGGTTTCTTAGTCTTGTGGAGTTTTCTTTCGAGGTGGGATGAAGTTCTTAAACATTTTCTCAAATTATTCAGTTATATATATATATTTAAATGTTGTAAGATGCACTTTGAGTGGCTCAATAGCATAGTGAGATTGTATGTGTGTACTTTTGCTTTGTATGTTAGTTTATGATGTAACCAGGCATGCTAGGCTAAGAAATAGATATAGTTGATGAGGTAGTGTATTTAATAGGGGGTAATAGGTGTGGAAGCAAGCTAGTCACTTGGTGGGTCAACTCAGGGAGCTAGGACTGGAGTCCACTGTGAGTAACCCAGTATATTGAGAGTAGTATAAAGGTATACAAACCTGGAGTTCATTGTAAGTAATCAAAAAGAGGAAACAATGGGCTCTAGGATGTAAGTGTACTAGTAGGTAAACAAGGGTAAACAAGTGAGCCACAATATGAATGAAAGTACTACAAGTTCTTTTGTTGCTTGGGCAGAGACACAACAACAAGCTCAAGTGATGGGGAGGAGTAAAGGGTAGGTATAATGAGTATGGATATTTCTGCAATGGATAAAAAAGTGAGAGAGATATTATCCTTGTGAACCACATCTTGCAATCAGAACCAGTGCAAATCCAGCTGCTTCATGCATCCATGATGCTCTGAATGATTGGCTACCTGGATGACAAAAAGGTTATTTATATCAAGTGGTGAGGTGGATGAAACAGCAAACTCAAGTTTCTGAAGCAACTGCCACATCCAGAGGATCTCTTCACCAGCTTTACAAGCAGCCATATATTCTGCCTGCTTATTTTATTTCCTAACTTCACCCAAGTAATTTCTCATGCTCAATATATCTACCCTTTTCTTCTTTTCATTGCTTTAGCTTGTTGTTGTATCTCTGCCCAAGCAGAGCTTGGATGTGAAGTGTTTACATTCACACTGTGGCTCACTTGTTTACTATTGTTTATCTACAAATGCACTTACATCCTGGAGCTTACTATTCCTTCTTCTTGATTACTCACAATGGACTTCAAGTCTATACACCTTTATAACCTCTTTCAATATACTTGATTACTCACAGTGGACTCCAGTTCTAGCTTTCTGAGTCAACCCAGCAAGTACCTAGCTTGCCTTCATACCTGTTACCACTTAATAGTGAGAAACATCAAATTGTACTCATACCACAACTAATAAGATATTGCATTGTCCACTTCAATAGTCAGACATCTATTTTAGACATGGATGAACAAGAGCAGCAAGGGCCTCACCTCAAAATGCCATGGCAAGGCCAGACTTGTCCAACATAACAGTGATACATTAGGCCAGGATCCAATTGGTATGCTTTACAACATTATTCTGCTATAAGTGGTTCTTGATGGTGAGTTGGTATTCAATACCACTCTGGATAGCAAAATCGAGCATGGCATTGCTCATATATTTGTCTCTCTTGTTATCCATCAATGTCTTCCACTTGTGCTCGATTTGGTTCTCAATAAATGCTTTGAACTGCTTAAATGTGTTGAAAAAATGAGATTTGGCCCAAATAGTGAGTACAAAGTAATACCTGGAGTAGTTGTCAATGAAGGTAACCCAGTAGTAACATTCAATAAAGGGTTTGTAAAGCATCTCATGCACATCAGTTTGTATAAGCTCCAAGGGGCATAAAGTACACCATTTAGTGCTGGAAAAGGGATTGGTATGCAACCTTCCAGTTAGGTATGGCTTACAGATGGAATTAGGCAGAGTTTTCACATCAAGATCCAAACCACTGACTATGTTGTATTCAATGAGTGCCTGTATCCCTGTCACATTATAATGAGTCAGCCTGCAATGTCAGAGAACTGGATCTAGAAGAATAGAAGTCATAGAATTGGCATAGTGACTGATAGCTTCTGTAATACCATCCAAGAACACCACATTGTTGTCATTAATAACAAAGAGAGCAGTGATGGGAGGTTGATAGGACATCATATGGGTCAAGTTAACATTAACAACAAAGCCAGAGTGGTGAGTTAAATACAGGATAGAGAAAAAATTGGTTTGTAGATTAGAAAGATGTAGAACTCAAGAAAACTTGACTACTCTGGCACTTTGATCCCAGATGACTGGATTAAAGAATACAAATCCAACATCAGCAGAATAAACCATAGTATTATCTGCCAGCTTGACTGATACACAATAAATGGTATATTTGCAACTAGTGGTAGTGAGGTGCCATATAAGAAGTGGCACCTAAGTCTGCATTCCAATCAACATTAGCATTGAACTACAGGGGAGACAGGGGATCAGAGGAATCACTGGAATAAAAACTTGCATTTTCTGCACATTCTGTAATGTCCTAAGCACTCTAATGGGTAATGAAGGCAGAGCTGGAAGTTTCAAAGGTAGGAGTGAAAGAAAAGGAGGTAAAAGCATATTACTGGACTGGTTTCTCTTTTCTTTTTTTTCCACTTGACTTGTAGCTCTTTCTCATGCATTGTATGGAAAAACATTTGCACTGGCAATGGCCAGTCTTCTTACAGAAGAAGCATGCATTTGAAGTTATACTGTAGGTGTACAAGCTGGTACTTGCAAACAGGACTGTCCTTGTTGAGATCAGTGAGGAGGATGATAGATTAGCTGAAATAATAATATTCTAGCCCCAAAGCATAAATTATAGCCATGGAGAACAGTTTATCATCAAGATTGGTGAGATTGAAGATGGTAAGGTAAGGCTCCTTGATCCTAGATATTCCTTGCTCAACTATGGAAGCAGAGTAGAGCCTTTATTTCCTTGCTTCACATGGTGTAGTTGGTGTCATTGAGAGCATGGATGTGGTGGGATTTTTGTTCAAAGGACATGAGAAGTATAGGAGATATGGTAAATATAGGGGTTAATATTTAAGCCAGGGGACTTGAAAAAGATCTCCTTGCAGCAAGTGAAATGATGATGAATGTGAACAAATGAGGGGTTATTTCAACACAGAATGAGCTGCAGAATATGATGGAAGCAAAAATGAACTCAATTGATGCAGTTGTTTTCAATAATAAAAATTCAAAGATGGATTTCTAAGGAACAAACTATGATACCCAGATGCTTTCCAATGATGTAATAAGCTTTCAATTCAATAGATGAACTCAATTTTGAAGCCAGATAAGGATTTGGGGTTAGAAAATTGACTGATGATGTTAAGAAAAGCTGATAACAAGTGAATGTTTTTGTAATAAGCAACTTGATGCTTTGCTTGAGCAAAAATACAATAATAAGGTAAAGTGAAGGGAAAAAGTGAAGGGTATGGGTGAAATTAGGAAATGAAGTAAGTACTAGTTAGTGCAGTATGAAGCAAAACTTATCAAGAGTGCAAAGTCACCAAATTTAACACATAGACATTCCAAACCACTCTCATATCCACTTTTTGATATGAAAAGTGAACATGACAACTTGCTAGGTACTTCAGAGCATATATACTGGACCCCTCCACATTTAAGTTCCCTATTTTTTAAACAAGTGTTCATATTCAGAGTATGTTAAAAAACTGCCCTGTGGTCTAGCAATATTCATTTATGGTGCTGACCTGCATGAAACTAGTTTCATGTGCACAATAGCAAAGTAGTCACCTGAGAAACAGAATTTCCACAGCTTTCTATGGACAATACCCTTTGATACCATAGAGAATGATAGCCCCTATCATGAGCTATATACCCCTATTTTTCCAGATTTTTTCACCTACTGGTTATTGAGATATTCATTAATCTCTCTAGTCATACCCTTACATTTGCAAATATATACTGTACATAGCATACTATTTCTTGATTTCTCTTTATTTATTTGATTACTTAGCTAAGTGCCAGTGAGACAAAGTGATCATGTGACCCCTAGCTACCATGTGACCTTGTCCCCATTAGTCTGTATAGCCCTGCACAGCATAGCCAGCCTCTTTGGCAGAGAATTCCAAATTTGAACTCCTTTGCTCAAAGTGCTTTCCTTTAGTGTGCCTGGGTTTGACAGTTTGTGCCTGGCATTAGTAAGCAATTGTGCCTTAATTTATAAGCCACCAAGCCCTCTGATTGGCTAGCACAGCCTCCTGTATTTATGTATATAAAAGGGAGCATTTTGGCCTACTGTCATATACCGTGCCAACCCCTAGCATAACTTCGGCCTCCGGGCACAACTCCGCTCCTTCAGGAGTGATCTCCGGTCCGTTCTCTGTAAATATGCATCTCTATTCCTCCAGACCTCTTGTACCTCTGACTAAACCCTTCTGACATTTTACTTACGATACTCCTTGTTCTGTACATAGTATAGTTCCGACTCTTAGATACCTCCGACCTGTGCTTGCACAGCTCCAGCATTCGTCCTGCCGGAGTGCAGCACTGGCTTTCTTATCTTCCGTTCTCCATCTCAGTCATCCGTTTACTAATACTGTACTTTCCCTCCATATATAAACTCCTAGACACTCCGTGTATAGTAGCTAGATTATCAACTTGGACAGACTCCTGTTTCTTCCGTGATCTCTGTTCCTCTCTGCTCCGAAATACAGGACAAGAATGACAGCAAGGGCGCAGCACATAAGCTGAAGCTGAAGTCCTATCCATCCGCACAACTCTGGAGTTCCGGAGTTCCACCAGGAGTTGATCAGTCTCTAACACCTACAGGGAGAATAGGATCTTCTACCTCAGATAATCTCATTTGATGAGAGATCCCCTGGGAAACATAATAAGACCTAATAAGGCAGGGTACCCCAGAGCGAAGTAAATAGGAGTTTAGAACTACTACTAGGCTATTAGGACTTGTATTTAAATAAAGGACAAGTTTCTAAGACTATCCTTTTGGGAGAAATCACTTTTTGGGCAACAAAAGGCATCTGGTCCCTATTAGTAAGCAACCTAAGCGTCCTGTAGTACCAAATAAGGGCCACACTTTGTCTTTCTAAGCCAAACTTGCCTACTCCTTAGTTGAGACAATAAGATTGAGTTATAATACGTAACTTTTCTGAGTTTACTAAGTGTACCGTCAAGTCAACTACCAACTATCCCCTAAGCAAACCTTTGCTAGGGCTCATTAGGACGACCTACCTATAGGACTCCTACCCCTATCTCACCTACACTTACTATCCTAAGGGATTAGCCTAAGTCTACACTTTTGACCTTTAATTATAGCTCTTAGTATACAACAAGATCGTGTTTGCTATAACTGGCTGAGTGACTAAGCAACCTGACATGACCTTCTGCTTACCTAAGCACCACTTCTGGATGCAATATTCCCAGTAGTTCCCTATACACAATTCATTAGCATTAGGTGAAACCCCAAGTTCCTAAATTGCCCACCTTTCATACTATTCAAGTACAAGTTTCCATGGTTACTAGGCAACCCATTACCATTATCTTGAGCTCATTAGGTGCATAATACACCTAGGATCACCTTTACTAACCAGACCATTAGCTAAAACCATTTTTAACAACCAATCTGTAAATTTACATAAAAAATTGGCAAACAAACCATGGCTCCTGGTACACTAGCCTACTTAGAATTATATTCATTACCTCTAACTCCGCCAAGGGTACACTTCTTGTACTTCCCTTGAGCAAAGTGTTCTAGCCCATGGAGACAAGACACATTATCTAGGGATCACCTATTTTTGATTGGTTCTTTATCGTCTTGTCTAGAAAGAAGACAGCACATGCCACAACCCAGTGCAAGAAATTAAAGAAATTGAATGTGATTTGCACTAGAAAGAACTTACCAGACAATCCACTTCTTTTGTGCCAGAAACTCCTAACATTCCTGGTGTTCACTCCTAAGAAAAATATCAAATAGATTGTTTAGGAAGAGGGAGATGCAATGATATTATATCTAGGTTGTACTCACATGGCCATCATGATGTAATATATCCCGAACTCTACAAATTGGAAGATTGGATTAATTGCAAGTAGTGAAATGAGCTTACAAAGCTCAATTATTACAAATGGTCCTACAGAGATCTCCTCTAGCTTCCTCAATCAAGTTCAAGAAGTAATTCAAAGTACAATGTAAAGTCTTTGAGGTCACTGACCAGATATTTGATGAAAAATTAAATGGCTATATAAATACCTATTAAACAAATAGTGAAAGGATTCTTGCAAGTCAAAGGTCTTGATTTTGATCACATCTTCAGCCCGGTAGTAAGATTTAAAACATGAGGTGCATGTTTGCCATTGCTACCTTAAAGAACTGACATCTATTTGATTTCAATGTGCAATCTGCCTATCTTTATAACAAACTAGACATGGGAATTTATATAAAATGGATTTTATAAGACTTGGCACCTTCTCATCTAAAGAACAAAGTTCTCTGATTACTCCATACCCAACAAGTAAAAAGTACCTCTATGAAAAGGTAGAAATGCTGCAATCTTGGGAATACATATGAATTCCTTCAAATGAATATTTATTGGAATGATTACCATCAATTACATATCAATCAGCATGAATACTTTAAAAAAGTATTAGAGCAATATGGAATGATCAATGCAAAATCTACCTGAACATCTTTACCTTAGGGTTATGAATTTAAGAAGAATACAGCTCCTATCAATGTGAAACTTCAAATATGATTCCAGACAGGGCTCACTATTATTATACTTGATGTTAAGTACTTGCTCAAACATTACTTATGCAATCATACAAATGGCACAAGAGTCAGCCAACTCCTCACAAGTATACTTGGATATGACTCTGTATATTTGCTTATACCTGATCAGCACTCACAATTACTTACTTGTATATGATGAAGCTTTTGAATACAATATAACAGCCCATACTGATTCTGATTGGAAAGCAGATTTGCAAACTCCCCACTCTCAAATGGGAATTTTATTTTAAATTGATGAATGGTGTTTTCCTTTGAAATTTTCATCTTCAAAAGACCATAGCTCTTTCTTCCACAAAAGCCATTTACATAACCTTGAGAAATTATTCTCATTAGGTGATATGGATTAAATGAATATTTGAAGAATTAGACCTTAATTTCAGGCATAGGAGAATTTGTGGTGACATCAGGTGTCCATCTTTATGGCTAACAATGCCATCACTAAACATTGTACCAAATATCCCCATCCACTACCATTTTGTATGCAATGTTGTAACTGATCAGCATGTTAAGATTTGCCACAGTATATCAAAAGGACTAACAATTCTACTAATATGTTCACATAGAACCTTGGATATGTCAAATTTGAGCAATGCTAATTTCAAATTGGTTTAGTGTTTGACTCACACAGTTAGCAGAATTTAACTGGTGATATATAAACTATCACCTGATGCCTATGTAATTCAAATGTGTTAAGCAAGGGGAACTATTGAACAAACTCATTTCATATGGTAGTAGATCATTTATAGTAGTTAGTTCACATGTACTTCATGTATCAGATATAACTGCTGAACTCAGTCCTTTGAGGCCCAATTCACTCTTGACTAGCTATTGCCAGCATCACAGCAAGTTACTATCCTAAGTAGGTAAGCAAAGTGGCTGCATACTGCATGCTCCTGACAAGAAAAGAATAAGGTTTGCAAGGCACCTATAATGTACCTTGTATGATTTGAATCAAGCAAGGCTTTGCAAGATATGGCTAGGGCCCATGAACCTTGCAAGCCCTAGTAAGATTGTATTTTATTTATTGGTGACCCTGAGACAATCTAAGTTATATGACCTGGTTTGTATTCAGTTGGCTTGTCTAGTACTTGGTTTGAGTCTTCCATAACAGTGTAGATTATTGAGATTTTTAATTTTTTTATGTTTTATTTTCTGCTACAAGATTCTAGAACTGTCTATGATCTTATTCCTATGCTATTTCATATTACTCATACAGTAAGATATAAATGAATTCTTTCTTGCCTCATGGTTTAACTATACACTAAGCAACAAAACTATTGCAATATTTGCAATATTTGAATTGTCAAGCTAATGACTTGAAAGGTATTGATTCTGGATCCATGGATCTGGATATCATTAATATTCCCAAATTAATCAAGGATACTCATTGCAATAGTTTTGTTGCTGATATTAAGCATATTACAAATGTATAAAGTATATATATCCTTCATCAGCCTTGATGATCTCCTGAACCCTTCTAGGCATACTTTCAATCAATTGCTGACACTGATCCACTCAAATCCTCTCCCACTCTGTTTGTATGCACCTTAGAGAACTGGCACCTATCCGGTCTTGATGTGTGATTTGCCTATCTATATGGCAAATTAGATGAGGAAATCTATATGGAATTTCCAGAAGGCTTTGCACCTCCTTATCTCAAAAACAAAGTTCTCCGATTACTCTGTGCCCTATATGGGCTTAAACAAGCAGGCTTAGCTTGGTAAAACGAGCTCAATCAATCAATAAGAGAACTAGGCTTTGAGTGACTGAAAACAGATGCTGGCCTCTTTATATACAGAGAAGCAAAGCAAATCGTCATTGTTACAGTTTTTCTCCTCTCTCATCACCTTTACCTTTTCTGTTTCCCACGACGAGTACACCTTTTCCTTGGCCTCTTTCGGATAGTATGGGATTGCAGATTATTTCTTGTTTCTCCAATTACCACTACATTTGTTCTTTTTTGATTCCTTCCTCCATGTTCTTCTTTGTTCTTCGGACTAGACTCTCCTTGGCCGATTCTCTTACATCGGTCTCATAGTTCCTCCTTCCTCATTAGTCCTAGGTGATGCGTCCCCTTACCTAAATATTCTTCAACCTTCCACGAAGTTCTCTGATGACGCGTCCCCTAGCATATATACTAGACTGTCTGTACTTGTATTTCCTTACACTCGTTCTATGCAATCTAGCGTACTCTTGTGTCCTCTTGTCCGACTGACAGAGACCTTCGTCCCCCATAACCTTTGAATCTTTGTTCTTCGCATCTTACTCAGACACAGAGTCTCTCCGTGAGTACCTTCTGAGGAGTACGAATCCATTGAGCATTCCTTTGTGTATGCTTCACATAACAAAAGAACGAGTGTAACCTTTCATCCCTCCTATCTAGGAGCAGGACGCCCCCCCCCCCACTAGCAAGATTTTCAGCCACTCTAATCGTGCCCTTCGCAAACGCTATGGGCTATCTGACGAGAACACCTCGGACATTGACATTGACATTGACATTGACCCACAACCCATAGTAACCCCAGGAACCAGTACCCCTCAGCAACACAGACCCCCTCGCACCCCTGCCTACCCTTTAACCAGTGAAACCACCCAGTTCCCATGTCTCGTGCCCCCACCGAACTAAAGGCAGCTCTCCCCGCTGATTTTTCTGGTGAACCCGCCAACGCCACACTATGGATCAAAGCCATGTGTGCGTACTTCGCAATCAACAAAGATCTCTATACCCTCAACTCCCAGAGGATCATGACCACATTGAATAAGATGAGTCAAGGACATGGTGTTTCTTTCTTTGAAATGTGGTATGACAAAATGTCCGACACCTCCGCCAATCCCACAGATCTAACCTTTGATAAATTCACCGAAAACTTCGAGTCCACTTTCTTTCCCTTCGATATCAAAGCCACTGCTCGCCACGAGCTTTCCAAACTCTCCCAGAAATCTTTCTGTCGTCCCGATGGAGTCATCAATGATGACTTCCAAAAGTATATCATGGACTTTCAGAACCTCTCCTCCCGTGCTGGAATCACCTATGACGTCACTCTCATTGACCAGTTCTCTCTGGAATTTGACCAACAACTCGCCACCATGATTCTTTCCATGGCAACCATCCCCACCACAGTTAAGGAATGGATCGAAAAAGCAAAGACGTTCCATGCACAGAAAATGTACATACATCCTTGCTTTGAAAGGCGGGAAACCTTTCACTCCTGTATGATCATCGTCGTCTATCCGAGACCCCAATGCCATGGATATAAATGCTGTCTTCTTATCCAAACTCACTCCCCAGGAACAAGCAAAATGCATCCAAGAGGGACGATGCTTTTGATGTCATAACACTTGACACAACGCCTCCCAATGTAATAAACCTCGAAACTCTTCAGGTCCTTCAGATGTATTATAACGAATCTGAGGCCAACAAGGAGGAAGTCTCTGTTATCAATGTAGAACAGGATTTTTAAACCGGAAAGCTGCCTCGACATCTTCTTCCCATCTTATCCGTCATGTAATTGTAACTCCATGAAATGAACGCACCCTTCGATTCCCAGTAAAGCTACAAATCGGAAAGCAAATCGTCATCACCACTGCTCTCATTGATTCCAGAGCTACTGGAAATTTCATTGACTTCAGACTCCTCTCCCACATGAATTATCCCATGCAATGCCTCCCTGAACCACTAGAAGCTTATAATGTGAATGGCACTTAGAACAAAAAGGGCACTATCCTTTGGCGAGTTCGACCTTTGATCCATATTGGAAAACGACCCGAACCTGTCGAACTAATGGTCCTCTCCCTTGGTCGACAACAAATCATACTAGGCATGCCTTGGCTACATTCTCGAAATCCTCAAATTGACTGGTCCACTCACACTATCTCCCTCCCGAACAATATTCCTTCCTCTCCCTTCACTGAGGAACTCCTTCGACGTTATCTTCTTCGACTCCTTCACTTGGACGTGGACCATGAAATCTCCACCCTTTTTACCGCAAGATATTCCAATAGGGTCAATGTGTCTCCTAGTGAGCATCTCCCCCAAAAGGGTGAAACCATCAACAAGGTGACATTGTCCACCCAACTGGCCCAAGAAAACAAGCCAGCCAAGATTTCTCTTCCCCCCTGATGCCACAACTTCGAAGACGTCTTCTCCAAGAAGACTTATGATCAACTCCCTCCCCATCGCCCCTTTGATCATACTATTGACTTGAAACCTTCATTTGTTCCAAAGGTTGCCAAAGTATACCCTTTAAATCCCAAGGAACAAGAAGCTTGTCGTTCATTCATTGACGAACATCTCAAAACTGATCGTATCCTTCCATCAAAATCCCCACAAGCTGCCCTGTTCTTCTTTATCCCTAAAAAAGATGGTTCTCTTCGTCCTTGTCAGGATTATCGATATCTTAACTCCCACACCGTTTGCAACACATATCCTCTCCCTCTTATCCCGGAACTCATCGACGACATGAAGGACTCCACCTGGTTCACCAAGTTTGATATCAGATGGGGATATAACAACATCTGAATTAAAGAGTCTGACCAATGGAAAGTGGCTTTTATCACACCCTTCAGACTTTTCGAACCAACTGTTATGTTCTTTGGCTTTTGTAACACACCCCCCACTTTCCAAGCCTTCATGAATCATATCTTCACTGACATGATTGCTGAACGATGGCTCAAGATCTATATGGATGATCTCGGTATCCACACCAATGGTAATCTAGCCCTCCATCACAAATGCACTCGTCGAGTTCTACTTCATCTTTGTGAACACGAACTATCCTTGAAGTTAGCGAAATGTATCTTTGATGCCCCTCGCATCGAGTTCCTCAGCATGATCATAGGCCAAGGACTAGTCCAGATGGACCCTGTCAAGACGTCTGCTATTCGAGACTGGAAACCTCCCCCCTCAGTCAAAGGAGTTCGTTCCTTCTTGAGCTTCGCTAACTTCTATCGAAAGTTCATCCCCAACTTCTCCCACACTGTCGCCCCATTGACCCTTCTCACTTGTAAGGACATCCCCTGGAATTGGACTTCCCTCCAACAGAAAGCTTTCAACTCTCTCAAATCAACTTTCACCTCCACCCCCGTCTTTGCTATTCCTGATGTCACTCACCCTTTTTCCATTATGACTGATACTTCCCTTTTGGCAGCTGGTGCTGTTCTCCTCCAAGCCGACACCAATGGTGACCTCCACCCCTGTGCTTACTTTTCCCGCACCTTCGCCCTTGCAGAACGAAACTATGACATCTACGACAGGGAACTTCTTGCTGTCATCCTTGCCCTCACCACATGGCGACAATATGTTCAAGGCACCTCTCACCCTATCACCATCATCACTGACCACAAAAACCTCTCCTACCTCAAAGATCCTCGAAAACTCTCTTGCCATCAAGCCCGCTGGTCTCTTTTTCTTCAGGACTTCAATATTATTTGGAAAGTCCTTCCTGACATCCAGATGGCATCTGCTGATGCTCTCTTCTGACAAGATCATCTTGATACCACTTTGAATAATGCTGACACTCCTATTCTCCCTAATCTCGCAGTAATTAATGCCTTGGATGTTTCTCTTGCAACTCATATATGAAATTCTTCTTCCTCTGATCCTCTTGTTCTTTACGCACTGGCTAACCTTGCTAATGGTTCCCCACTCTTCCCTCATTCCTCTCTTTCTGATTGGACCTTCGATAATGGTCATCTCTTTTTCAAGGGCCGTATGTATGTTCCGCCAGCCTCTCGTTCTTCTCTTCTTCATTCCATTCACTCTTCTCCTCTTACTGGCCATTTGAGCCGTTTTCGTACGAAAGCCATCTTAGAATGTGATTTCTGGTGGCCAGGACTTGTCACTTTTGTTTCTTATTTTGTCGCCAGCTGTTTCGTCTGTCAACAGAACAAGGCCATTACTCACCCAATCACTCCACCCCTCGTCCCCATCCCTTCCTCTTCTCATCTGCCTTTCAAACAACTCTCTGTTGATCTCATCACCGATCTCCCACTTTCCCAAGGTTATGATTCTTTGCTGGTCGTGGTCGACCATGGCCTTACGAAGGGGGTAATTCTTGCCCCTTGTTCCAAGACTGTTGATGCCAAGGGTATAGCCCAACTCTTTTTCGATTTTGTGTTCAAACAATTCGGTCTTCACGACTCTATTATCTCTGATAGAGGCCCTCAATTTGCTTCTGCCTTTGCCAGAGAACTTGCTCGCCTCCTCAAATATGACGTTCGCCTCTCAACTGCATATCATCCACAAACTGATGGACAAACCGAACAGGCCAATCAAGAAATCGAAACTTATCTTCGCATCTTTTGTGCCAACAACCCACATGACTGGTCACACTTCCTCACTTCCGCTGAATTTATCCACAACTCTGTCCCTCATAGCTTCACCAAGACTTCTCTGTTTTCCCTCCTCTATGGCTATGAACCTTGTGCTTATCCCTCTTTAGGAAAGACGTTTATCTCCACTTTGGAAAACCGTTTATTCTCTCTGGAAAATGCCCAAAAAGAAACCCTTGTTGCACATGAATCTGCTCGTCGAATCATGACCCTTCGTTCCACAAGGAAATTTTCCCCTTGGAAGGTTGGTGACAAGGTTTGGCTCGAAGCCACCAATCTCTGTCTTGGTTACCCATCCCGAAAACTTTCCCCCAACCGTCATGGACCTTTTGAAATCTCTCAGGTCCTATCTCCCCTTACTTACCAACTTCACCTTCTGTCCACATGGAAAATTCATGATGTGTTCCACACGTCCCTCTTATCTTCCTTCCAATAGATGGAAGCACATGGTCCTTCCTTTTCTCACCCACCACCTGATCTCATTGACTCCGAAGAAGAATACGAAGTTAGTTACATTGTTTCCCACAAGGGTACACAAGGTTGCCACTTGTACCTGACCACATGGAAAGGATACTCTTTGGCTGAAAACACCTGGGAATCCAAAACTAATCTCCGCCATGCCCCTGACATTCTTTCTTCTTATAAACAGACTCACAATCTTTTGTAGGTCTTCATTCCTCTCCTTTCTTTCTTCTGGGAAGTGGTGTCTCTCTGTGAAGTACCCCCCCAGCGTATGTTTTGTTTCGAATTCATCTTCCTTGACGACCAATATGTCTTTTCTTTCATCCTCTGTTGCTTCTTCTTTGCTCTCGTCTTCTTTAGCATCTACCTCCCCATTGCGTTCCAGGCGAGTCTCGCCTACCTTATTACCCATCTCCGCTGCCCATACACTCTATGCCACCATCCTCACAAGTCCTACCCTCCTCCGTGCTGTTGAGGCCCTTCCTCTATATGACGAGGATACCGTTACTTAGGAATTGGTCCGTCTTTTCCATGAAGTCTGAGTTACTCAACAGTATCACTTCCAAGCAGCCCTGAGTGACCTTCCTGCAGAATTCGGCCTCCCTCTTTGCCTTCATTTGGACGCACTTCCCCGGCAAGTTTTAACTATCCTTCATCTTTACAGTTTTCATCAATATATTGAACGTCTTTCCCCCTCCATCATATATCCCACCTTCCGTCGCATCTACCTCTTTTTACCCATGCTGGGCAGAGATCGTTACTTGGAACGAGCCCAACTACCCGCAGTCGAACACTCTCCTCCTTCTACTCCCATACCCACTCCTTCCCCTTTCGCTGCTCTCGTCACTCAGATCTCATCTCCCACTCCATCCTCCACCTCATCCTCTCCTACTATGGTTGGGGAACTGCCCGAAGATCTTATGACCCAACATCGAGCTGCTGTAGAGGCAGTATACCAATATCTCGCCGATGGCACATGTATCCTCTCCTCCCCCGCTCGTGTTATGCTGATTCATCCTCGCAATCCTGCTTCCGCCCTCTCCAAATGCTTTCGGTGTCATTGTCTCGATCATTATTGAGAAGATTGTCCAGATTACACCTGTCCATACTGTCACCAGTCCGCCCCAGGCCATCCTCAAAACTCTTGCATTCGAACCCAATGTGACTTTTGTCATCATTGGGGACATGGACATCGCTTTTGGCTGGACTGAGTATGCAGCCATTGTAATCAACACGGGCATGTGGCAGACGACTGCCCATTTGAGGCGTTATCATATGAACAATCCACCATTCTCTTTGGCTCTTCCTTCCACCCTCGCGACGCATCTTCCTGAAGGTATTTTTATTGAATCTGGAGTTTGATTGTACAAAGGGGGTAATGTTACAGTTTTTCTCCTCTCTCATCACCTTTACCTTTTCTGTTTCCCATGACAAGTACACCTTTTCCTTGGCCTCTTTTGGACAGTATGGGATTGCAGATTATTTCTTGTTTCTCCAATTACCTCTACATTTGTTCTTCTTTGATTCCTTTCTCCATGTTCTTCTTTGTTCTTCAGACTAGTCTCTCCTCGGCCGATTCTCTTACATTGGTCTCGTAGTTCCTCTTTCCTCATTAGTCCTAGGTGATTTGTCCCCTTACCTAAATATTCTTCAACCTTCCATGAAGTTCTCTGATGACATATCCCCTAGCATATATACTAGACTGTCTGTACTTGTATTTCCTTACACTCGCTCTACGTAATCTAGCGTACTCTTGTGTCCTCTTGTCCGACTGACAAAGACCTTCGTCCCCTGTAACCTTTGAACCTTTGTTCTTCGCATCTTGCTCAGATGCAGAATCTCTCCGTGAGTACCTCCTGAGGAGTATGAATTCATCGAGCATTCCTTTGTGTACGCTTTGCATAACAGTCATAGCTATAATCTATGTAGACAATGCTCTCTTCTGTGGCCCCTTCAAAGCCTTTGTAGAAAAAGTCAAGGCTGCTTTTATGAAAAGGTGTGAATGCCACAATCTTGGGGATGCATGCAAATTCCTCTGAAGGAACATTCATCAAGTCGGTCGCTGGTTACATATTGACCAGTGCAAATATCTCGAGAAAGTACTTGAGCGATGCGGAATGATCAATGCAAAACCCGCCCATACATCTCTACCTCAGGGTTACCAACCTGAGAAGAATACAGCCCCTGTCAACATGGAACTTCAGATGCAATTTCAAACAGTTATAGGCTCATTATTATACCTAATGCTTGGTACTCGCCCAGACATCGCTTATACTATCACACAAATGGCATGACAATCTGCCAACCCATCACAGGAGTACTTAGATAAGGCCCTGTATATTTGCTGTTACCTACTTGGCACTCGCAAATACTTGCTTATGTATAATGGATCCTCCGGATGTGGTATTATCGCTTGTACTGACTCCGATTGGGGAGCAGATCTGGAAACTTGCCACTCCCAAATGAGATTCTACTTAAAATTGGTGAATGATGTCTTCCTCTGGAATTCACATTTACAAAAAACCACAGCCCTCTCTTCTACAGAGGTTAAATACATGGCTCTGAGCAATTGTTCTCACCAGGTCATATGGGTTAAACAAATGTTTGAGGAATTAGGGTTCTATCTCAAGCCCATTCCTATTTGTGGCAACAATCAAGGTTCTATCTTTATAGCTAACAATCCTGTCACTGAATGTTGCACCAAACATATATCCATTCGCTACCATTTTGTATGCAATGCTGTAACTGATCAGCATGTAGAGATCTTCTATATCAAAGGGACTGACAATTCTGCCGATATGTTCACCAAGAACCTCGGATATGTCAAATTTGAGTAGTGTAGATCTCAAATTGGTTTAGATATCAAAAGCACAGTCAGTAGGACTAACTAGTGAAACATTTCACTACCACTTAATGCTTATGTGATTACCATGCGCTTAGCAAGGGGGAGTGTTGAACGAACTCATATTACACGGTAGTAGTTCACTTATAGTAGTTAGTTCACATGCACTTCATGTAGCATATATAGCTTTCGGACTCAGTCATCTGAGTTCTAATTTACTTTTGATCAGCAACTGCTATCATCTCTGAGTTACCACCCACAGCAGGTAAGCCAAGTAACTGCATACTGCATGCTTCCAACAACACTAACCCGTCCAAGTTTACCAAGTGGATATGTCATTTATTTTGCAGGACGAAATCCCCAACCACACCAAGCCATTTATTGATGACATGCTGGTCAAGACCGAGACCACCTGGTATCAAAGACCAGACGGATCTTATGAAATAATCCCCAAGAACTCTGGCATCAGATTATTTATTTGGAAACACCTGATCGTCATTAACAGGATTCTCCAACACTTCGAGAACATTAACATCATGGTCTCTGCCAAGAAGTTCATCCTAGTGGCATCATCGGCAACCATAGTTAGGTACAAGTGTACCTTTGAAAGACGCATTCCACACGAAGCTAAGAATGTGTACAGTTAAAAACTCATGGTAAAAAACCTAGGGAAAAAATCGCACAGAAAATTGGCATAGCTTTAAGCTCCACTTCAAATTCTAAAGTCCATGGCCTGAGCTCTGAGATGGTGTGACAGCATTATGAGTATGCCATTCTGATGATGTCCAGCACACCACATGCAGACAATACTGAGGATAATGAATATGATGGTGAGCTTTTACTATCTTCTGGCATAATTTTCTGATTTCTTCAGATGCTGAGGAGAATTCAGAGGAGCTCTATAGTGACGCTCTTTGGACACATATCCTGTACCAACAGGAGCAGATCGTCCAGATCATTGGGAACATGGCATCAGTCATTGCACAGCTTGTTACCGAAGCTGCCCAGAAAAGAAAGCCGATCCCTTATCACACAATGATCCTCACCGGTGCAGGCTGGGTGACAAAACATTTGACAGGTCATCCAGAATGAATTCGCTCGGAACTTGGTGTTCACAAACTTGTCTTCAAGGTCCATTACTGAACTACAAGGAGCTCTACTGGGATTCGAAACATGTCAAGCTTGACAAACAATTGGCAATATTTCTTTATATCTATGTGACAGGTTTGACGATACGCCATGTCGCTGAATGATTCCAGTGATCCAATGACACCATTTCCAAGTATTCCGCCTTTTTTTTTTTTCATTCTGTTTGTCTTCACTGATGTGTGCTATGATAGATATTTTAGAAAAGTTCTCAGCACATTCTCTTCCGCCCTAATCTACAACAAATATGTTTATCTTTCTTGCAGCAATGATGATACTCCATGAGCTATTCAAGAAAACCCTTGTTTCATGCCTTTTTTTAATGATGTGATTGGTGCCCTGGATGGAACTCATATATCATGCATGCCAACTGCCACAGAACATGACGCAATCCGCAATCACAAGGGATTCAACTCACAAAACTGTTTGATTTGCTGCAACTTTGACATGAAAGTTACCTACATGCTTAGCAGATGGGAGGGTTCTGCTGCTGATTCATCAGTTTACCACGATGCCCACATCCACAAACTTGCAATCCCTCCTAGTAAATATTACCTCGCTGATGCTGGATACCCCAACTGCCCGGAATTGCTTGTATCATATCATGGTGAGCATTATCATCTCACTGAATGGGGCTGAGCGAATGTTCAGTGAGTTTTTCTGTGTACCAGATACATCTTCTGTCTGACAAGTGACTGTTGGTAGTCCTGTCAACCACCGTGAGTACTTCAATCTACATTATGCTCAGCTACGCAACATTGTCGAATGTATTATCAGTGTTCTCAAATGTCGCTTTCAAATCCTAATCATCTTCCTGGAATATACTCAGGCTCATATTCCTCCTGCATATTGCTGTATTCACAACATCATTCACACTTACAATGACAACAAGTTAGAAGACATGGAAGATGTGGAACTAGTAAATCTCGTTTATATTACTTCATAGATACTACCACCAAATGAGCCTGGAGAACATGGTTGGCTTGTGGGTGATGTTCCAACTGCTGCTGGCCGAAACATGATGTCTCAGAAATGAGATCAGATCACTGTTGATTTGTGGGCAAACTACACATGGGAGTGGGTAGAAAGAGGAGAACCAGTCTTGAATTTACAAGGGAACTAGTAGTATCATGTATTGTACACAAGTTACTATCATCTGTGCATAGTACCATCAGGGACCTTAACAATGCCAGTTTCCTCCAATCTCTTCACCAGCCACATTTTTCGCATCATAGCGTTGTCTTCTTTCTAGATAAGATTAGTAAAAACGCTAAGAAACACTTATCAGACAACCAATCTTATCTCCATGGATAGTAAACCTAAAGCAAGGTGAAGAGAGTACTCTTTCCTGGTCAAGTTGATATTAGAAACAAGTATCAATCTCATAGAAAGGGGTTGACTATCAGGTATGTGGTTTGTTTGTCAATTGTCAATGAGGTTGAGGGTGATTGGGGTTCAGTAACACATTGAGGGCCTGGGTTTCTGTTGGGGTGGTGTACAAAATGTACTAAAATTAGTTGGGAAATGATCTAGACAACTCTCAGGTTGCTAGGAGTGTACTCTGTAGCAACTAGGGTTACTTTCCTAAGATGCACTCTCAATGGGCTTCCAATTAGCTCCTATGAATTAGGAATGCTCAATTGAGTAGGTAACATAAATACACTTCACTCTCGCTACTGATTCACACACGTCTCTTAGTTACACAGAACAGTTTTTTCTAAACTGATTCTATTATGCACTAAGGAGTTGGCAATCAGCTTCAAATGCTCTGCTCAACCTTTTCCCAAGGTACTAATGAACTATTAGGTCTCCCTACTAGCTGGGGATCTATTTCCTTTAGTTGCCCACTCTGGGATTTTCTCCTTAAAGGTGTTCTAACTGTCTCTATCCCAAGGAATGCAGTATACTCCTAACTTGGGTCTAAGTAGTTCTATTTATAGCGTGGGAATTACTCTACACAGCCTCCCTATTTGTTTGTAGAGAAGTGCACTTGTGAGCACTCGTTGGTTGAGATTTACTCAAGTAGGAACCTTTTTCCTAAAAGAGGGAATCTTCCAAATGGGGCTGAATCGCGCTCCTTATATAGTAATTTACATGTGGCTGTGCTACCTTTGGTTCCAAGGTGGCTATGCCAAGGTATGACTCATACTGACTCATACTGACTCACTTTGACTCAACCTGTCAGAAAATGACTAGCAATCACTAAAAATAGCCTTTAGCTTGGCAATGACTCATTCTGTGCAGGTCACATGATTATTTTGCCAATCTAGGGGCAGTGCTTTGCTTGGTCCTCATTTGACTCACTTTGACTCAATATGACTCATTATGACTCATGCTGTGCAGGTCACATGATCTGAGTCAGGTGATTCGCAACTTAGGTCACATGCTCCATTTGCTTCTCTGACACTTGGCTAAGTACTGAAGGGTAAAAGAGATATTAAGAAAATGAGTAGCTATGTAGTTGTAGGTAGTAATAAAAGTATGTTGGGAGAAATCATTTGATTTCTCCGCAACCTGTGAATGAACAAATAAGGAAAAATAGAGGTATATACTAGACACTATGGTTTATATGTCCCTCAATTAGCTAAGCATTTGGACCGTGGGAATAAGGTAAAAACTGACATCTCAGGTTGAATATTTAGCATCACATATACAATAACTAAGTATCTGCATCCAAACACTTTGGTGCAGGTCAGCATGCTGTTCGCTTGTATTTTTTGAGAGCGTGATATACATGGCAGCCTGATGGCTGTCTTTATGGAAGCAGTCAATAACTGCTACAATTTCAGCAAGGGAAAGCATGTTGATTTCAAGTTTGAGCAGTCTGATCACTACCTTGGACTCAATAGCTTTGGCAAGCAATGGTGGTGGTAGGAGCATTCAACAGGGAGCAGAACTTGCAAACAAAGTCAGGAGGTTAGCCATGATTGTGCTGTTGTCACACAAGTGGATGCTGAGAGTCCTGAGCTGGTTTGATACCCAATCAATCAACATCGGGAGAGTGTGGCACTTCTGTGAGGAACGTGATGATACTACTGATGGAGATTGGATTGACACCATGGAGATGTCGTCATTATTGGCCTTGTGCTTTTTAGCACAAATAGAAATACTTGACAAGGACTTAACCAAGCTGGCCAATGAGCCAGTATACAAGGAGGGAGCAGTTGGTGGTGTGAAATTGGACGAAAAGTCAAGAAATATGAATATTGACAATGGTGGTCCCAACAAAGTACTCCCAGTTCCTTGGGAGGGGTGTGCCTGGAGAGCTATGCTTGTCCTGGTTACAACAACTGACGTGCCTGCACCCCACTGAGTATCATCACAGTGATGTGCATTAGTCGATTTCGACTCAGAGCTGTTTGAGGGGGCAATGGCCTGAGGGATACTTGGAGCTGAAGAAGGGCTAGCTTCATCTGGGGCATGGGCAGAGAAATGGTTTGTGCCTGTGCCATGAGTGGGCATAACAACTTTTATCTATTCATAGAATTTCCAGCCTTTGTTTTTGAATGGTGCAAGCGACGGATTACCCTACAAAATACTAGTCAAAAGATCTGAACCCTTTGCTATGTGGTTTAAAACGTACCCAGAGAAGTTCCTCCCAAACCAGTTTATCCAAGGGTCCGATATTAGCCTCTGACTCCAATGAATACATGAGTCCTGATTTTTGTGTGGTGATAGTCTCAATGTCCTTGAACATTTTCTTGAGCTGGAAAGGACCTCAGTGAATCAGTTGCTTGCTGCCCAAATTGAAAGGCAACATACATGACTCCATTTCTCCCAGCACGAGCTTTTCATCTTGGCCCCTTCCTCGGTTGAATTGGAAAGTTTGTCACTCTCAGTGAAAGATTGCCAGAACGCTGGCTTGAAATTTATGCCATCACCGCCCTTTGCCTGGCAAGCAACAACTTGGTCGATCAAGTATTCAGTATCACTATCACTCCATAGTGCTGATGGAGTTCTTTTGCTCTGGTCCAATTCATGACCACCAGTAGCCTTGGATTTTCCTTTTGGCAATTTTTGGGACCTGCAAGGGGGCATGTTGGCCTTGTGGATACCGCTGTCTCCTCTGACAGCGATGACATTGCTCACCATACTAGATACTCCACAGCATTAACTTCAGCTACATCAGCATCTTGGCCAAAAAAACATGGTAAAAGCTTTGATGAAAAATCGTGGTTTTTTTGTAACCATACATACTTTAAGATCCAGAAGATAAGGGATTGGCTGGAGTACGAGAGCCTGATGCAAGTCCATGGGTTCCTCAGAACCTGTGGAGTGATGCATATATTCATCCAGGACTTCGCTGCTATCGCTAGACTGCTCATTAGCTTTATAAGGAAGGGTGTCCCATTCAAATGGGCAGACCTCCAGCGTGACGCAATGACTTGTCTGAAGGACAAGATCATTAAGTTGTAGAAGGTAAAGAACTGTAGGACAGATTGGTGCTGCCTGTAGAATACTCAGTAAGTCACTGTGATATTAGGATAGTAGGTACCTATAGAATACTCAGTAAGTCACTAAGTAAAACTAAAGGTAAATGGTCCGATGTAAGTACTGCTTATGTAAACAGTGATACCAAATATGGAATCCTAAATCCAACACTCCCCC